>JALIZH010026235.1:0-11933 GCA_030522465.1 Rhipicephalus appendiculatus
GGCACAAAGCGCCTGCAGGATGTCACTGCTATTTACTATTCCCACTTTTAGCTCTGGTTTCCTGCAGATTTGTAACAATAAGAATACTCTACGGTGACCCAAAGCAAATGAAAACGAATATATCTAAGTCAAATAGCTAGGCGGCTCTATAAGCATACAGGGTGTTTCACGTACTGGTATCACAGTTTGGCAGCAGTGCTCGCAAGCTTCACGTCGCTAACAAGTATTCTCTGTACGCAGCTGACCATATTCCTGGGATCCTTATCGCCGCACATTGCAAGCAGTACTACCGACGAGAGCACTGGTTCGGACAGCCTAATCGGCGCACCTTGTGACGACATACAGTGCAGTTCTACGCCATCGACAGGAAGTGGCCGCGGAGCAAATTGCGCCTGCGCGGATGACGAGTCCCCAGAACACGAGTACTTTATAAGCCAGGAACTTCCGCTCTGACAGCAGTTTGGCAGCAGTGCTCGCAAGCTTCACGTCGCTAACAAGTATTCTCTGTACGCAGCTGACCATATTCCTGGGATCCTTATCGCCGCACATTGCAAGCAGTACTACCGACGAGAGCACTGGTTCGGACAGCCTAATCGGCGCACCTTGTGACGACATACAGTGCAGTTCTACGCCATCGACAGGAAGTGGCCGCGGAGCAAATTGCGCCTGCGCGGATGACGAGTCCCCAGAACACGAGTACTTTATAAGCCAGGAACTTCCGCTCTGACAGCAGTTTGGCAGCAGTGCTCGCAAGCTTCACGTCTCTGTACGTATTCTCTGTACGCAGGTGAGAATTTCACTACTGCAACTCAATTGTATTATTGCTAGCACTGCTGCCAAGCACCATTGCCTGCGTTGTGTCCGCTTGCTGTTGTCTTGTTGAATGATGAATAAGGAACTAGACGTATTTCAGCGAGAGATACGGAAGGAACTTCGCGATTTTAAAAAAAGTGTGGACTATTGTAGTGCAGTCTGTGATGACATTAAGCCACTCGCCGAAGAGATAAAATCGTTGCGTAAAGAACTCGCAGATGCGCGAAAGGCAAACGATATTCTCGTGATGGAAACGAAGAAATTACGCATGAAAGTTGAGGACTTGGAGGCGTATACCAGAGCAAACAACCTTGAAATCAAGGGCGTGCCCATTGAAGGTGACCCTTCCGAAGTAGTCCAGAATATTTGCTCAGCAGTCGGGGAACCGATCACTTCCACAGATATTGATATTTGTCACAGAACGGGAACTAAAAATCCCGATGTTAAGAATATCATTGTACGTTTTGTTCGCCGGGAGAAACGAAATGCTGTCTTGGCTAAAGCCAAGAGGGCGCGTCTTTCTGCTAACAAAATTGGTTTCCAGTCAACCGATCCTATATTTGTGAATGAAAACCTAACCCAGCTTGGGAAACAACTCCTAGGTGCCACCATAGCTAAGAAGCGTGACGTTGGATGGAAGTACGTGTGGACGCGCAATGGAAAAATTTTTGCCAGAAAAACGGAGTCATCGGAGGTGCTGAGAATTGCTGAACGCGATGATTTGGAAAAAATGTGCCGCTAGGCATCACATTGGCACTTCTAGATTGATACAGTCTGCTGCGAAATGGCGTTATTTGACAGTTGTCAATACCATGATGCAGACAGTTTTAACAAAGTGGTCACGCATATTGAAAGACACTTCAGTGCATTACATTTGAATGTGCGCAGTATTAAAAATAAAGTTTCTGATCTCAGCATGTTCCTCGATTCCTTAGCTATAAAATTCGATGTGCTTTTGCTTTCCGAGACATGGCTCGCTCCTAATGACAGTCCTTCACAGCTAGAGTCTTACATATACAATGGTGTTACCAGGACTAGTAGTCGTGGCGGAGGAGTTGCTTTGTACGTGAAGGACTGTATTGCTCATGATATTGTTGATGAGCTAACCTTTGTGACCACTACCATTGAATGTCTTACAATCCGTTTACCAAATGTTCTAGTTACTGCACTGTATCGGCCACCCGCAAGCAGCAAGTCTGATTTTCTCGCTACTTTTGAAACCATTATATCTAAGCTTCACTTGTTCCGCGTGCCATTTTTTCTGATGGGTGACGTAAATATCAACATGCTAAGCGATGACGTGGCCACCATGCAGTTTAAGACTATTCTGTCCACCTATTGTTGCGTGAACACTGTCGATCTACCTAGCCGTATCACGGACCATAGCGCCACTCTTCTGGACGTCTGTATCACAAACGTGCCGGCGAGTAAAACTTTTACAGGCTTATTTTCACTAGACCTTAGTGACCACTTACCTGTTTTTGCTGTTTTTTCCACTGCAACAAATAAGCTTCGGTACAATGAAAAAACAACGTACCGCCTGATAAACCAGTTCACCCTAGAAAAATTTCACTCAGAAATTGCCCTTACGGACTGGTCTTTCGTGTACGCAGAGCAAGATTCAGATCGCGCATATAGCGCTTTCTCGCGCTATCTGAAAGCATGTTATGATAACAGTTTTCCTATGGTGTTACACACAATAAAGAAAAAGAAAATTCGCAAACCATGGATCAGTAAGAACCTTCACAAAAGAATCAAAACAAAAAACAAAATGTATCATAAGTTTGTTCAAACACGTGACCTAGAAGTGCTGAAAGAATTCAAAACGTATCGCAATAAGCTAAATGCCGACATACGCAAAGCTAAGAAGATTTATTATGAATGCCTTTTCGCCAGAATTTATAATGATCCTCGTAAACTGTGGAACGAAGGGAATAACCTGGGACAATTTACCGAAAGTAAAATGCGTATTAATGTAAAAGCATTCTCCCAGGACATGAGCGACGATTCAGCTATTACGGCTATGAACGAATATTTTGCCCATTCCGGTGATTATGTGCCTCCTTCAGGACATCGTACGCAAGCAAAGATTACCCGTAGAACGAGACTGCCTAACACAATCAATCTAAGTCCGGTGACACCTTCAGAGGTACACAGCTCGATAATTAGACTACGCAACAATGTCGCAATAGGCGCTGATGAATTAAGCGCTGCGCCCTTGAAACACGTTGCGGACCTTATATCGCAGCCCTTGGCTCATATTATAAATTGCATGTTCGTTTCCGGTATTTTCCCCTCTGAACTCAAGCTTGCGCGTGTATGTCCTGTGCACAAAGGCGGTGCTTTAAATGAAATTTCTAATTATAGGCCAATTTCTGTTTTGCCAGTGCTATCGAAGGTATTTGAGAGTGCTATAAATTGTAGACTAAGGAACTTTCTTTCAAAGTATCAAATAATAAACCCTGCTCAGTATGGTTTCCAGAAAGGAAAGTCCACTGAATTAGCCCTATTAAACGTAAAAGAGGAGATACTAAATAATTTTGAAAAAAGACTATATACAGTAGGACTGTTCCTGGACCTGAGGAAGGCCTTCGATAGCATAAAACATGACATTCTAGAAGAAAAATTATTTGACTACGGAATGCGTGGCGCTGCTCTTAAACTTATTATGAATTACTTATCTCATAGAAAACAATTTGTTAAACTCGGAAGCTTAGCGTCCGCAGAAACTGAACTTAAGCAAGGCGTTCCACAAGGTTCTATCTTAGGGCCCTTGTTATTTATACTTTATATAGATGATATATGTAATATCCCTTACACAGAAAAACTAATGATGTACGCAGATGACACGAATGCCTTTTTCAGTGCTGAAACGATGGCCGATCTTCAAGTTACTGTAACTAATTATTTAAGATATCTGGAACTATGGCTCCATGAAAACAAGCTTGACTTAAACGCAAGTAAAACAAAATATGTTACATTCAGGCCTACTAATAAGCCATGCATTACGCTGAAATTCTCCTTTCAGGGCACCACGCTGGAGTGTGTTAAAACGCAAAAATTTCTAGGAGTATGGTTTGAGGAAAATATGTCATGGAATACACATGTATCCAAACTTGTCTCTGAATTAAGCAAAACTGTGGGCTGCATGTATAAGCTGTCAGACCTTGTACCTTTATGGCTTAAAAAGGCAATATACTACACCCATTTCTATTCTCGGTTATGCTACTGCGCACTAGTATGGGCAAAAACGTCTGCTCAGAACCTCAACAAACTTGAGGTATTACAAAAAAAAAGTTCTTAGAATATTTGAAAATTTTTATGGGCTTCCTAGCGAACTACGTACTCATCAGCTCTTTATAAATCATGATCTTACTAGAGCAAGCGACCTTTACCCATATAAACTAATACTTTATATTCACAAAAAGAAACTTCATCAGCATTCACTGGAGAGCTCCGGCCAATACACTCTCCGAAATCAACCCATACCAGTTCCCTTTTCTCGCACACGTTACGGAGAATGCCTACTAAAATGCCAGATACCAACAATATTGAACAAATTTTTAACTATTATCGACTTCGAACTGCCTGAACGTAAATTCAAGAAGCATGTGCGAAGTATGTTGTTAGAGGTATAGCATCTACTTAAACATCACCTTCTATCTTTTGTTATTATGCTTTTTACACATTTTTTTTGCTTTTTGTATAAAATTGTTGTTTTTGCGCGTGTGCATGCAAGATTATGTCACCCATGTACATTTGTTTGTTTTTTTTTCACTAAAAGGAAAGAGAAGAATTAAGATCTTATTTTGGCCTGTGTATGTACAGTGATTTGTGCTATATTTTTGTAAATTGCTGCTGCTTGTAAACGGGTTCTTGGGCTCTCTCAAGATGTCTCCTGACATCTTTTCGCCTAAGAACCTCCGACATGATGTTGGAAATAAACTTGAAACATTGAAAACATTGAAAAAAAGTATAACCAAATATTTAAAAAAAAGTGGTTAACGACCACTGAATGCAATAAAAGATTTATGGTTTACTGTCCTGTCGAATTTGGTATGGTATTTTTTCTATTGAGCTTAATTGGTTAATTAAATAGGGTCGATAATGCGAGATTTTAACATTCACTTTAGGGCCAACTTCGCTTCAACACATCGTAGAGAGCATTTAAAAACGACCGATCCACTTTTGTTTGGCAGCGTACATGCTGTGTGATGAATATGTACGGGCTTTTAAAGAAAGCCCGCACAATATGAGATAAAGCCACGTTCGCAGACAGTTAAAAAATAAGGATAAAGCAGAGAACGTATTTTAGCCGCAGGTTACAAAACGCATATTACAAAAACTTGGACCATCTCCCCGAAGTGAACCCTTATGGGATGCGAAGCAGCAGCGGTGCGCACGGCGTTGACCCGGTTGAAACGGGCGTCGACGCGGGTGCTGGAAGAACGGTTTGAAGCGAAACTCGGTGTAGCGTTTACTCGAGTAAACGTTTGTTTGAAACGCAAAGACACGGGAGGCGGGTTAGAGGTGTTGCGAGCGGGTGGAGCAGCCGGCAGCTGCGGGCGCTGCCGCGAGCATGCTGCGGGTGAGGGAGAGAGTGACGTCAGCGCGCACCTGCGAGGGAAGCGTGCGAGGGGAGCGTGACCTACTTGGCAACGCTCCAACACCTTACGGCGAGGGGAACGCGTTGCGGCGCATTCGTACGGACTTACGGAACGTACGGCGTTACACACGTGAGTCAAATAGCTGCTTCGCACCTAATAAATAGACGGACGTTAACTATACAGAGGCCCAGGTAATGTATGGAATGCAAACGGAGGACAGCAAAGAGAGCACTTTGGCACACATTCAAATTATCATCAAAAAAGACTTGCGGAATAATTCAACTGGAAGAACGAAAACACAGTACGCCAAAACATTTCCTGTTACGTAAATGCTTGTGCTATTGCATCTAACATCAGCACCGATAGTGCGATGGTTGTTACAATCTCATTCGCATGTAAGTCAATCTCATCGTACGCAAGTCATGCTTACATACAAAAGATCTTTCAAATCGCTGATGAATGAAAGCCGCGAGACGCAAAGCAGCCCCATTCCTGCATTCTTAATTGATACTTTGCAACGAAGCGCCACGCAAGACAAACTTCGATAACCACACTAAAGCGGCACAAAAATTAGAGTGAAAGAAGCCGTGCGCATTAGAGTACGCAGCACAGTACCGTGGCTACGAACAAGTGTCGTGATACCGAAACGAATAAAAAGAAAGAAAACAGTGATAAAACGCAGACGTTCGCGCGCTTATTTTTGTCCATATGGCTCGAGCGCCATCACGTGACTGCTCCACCAGTTGGGACGCACCGACCTCATCACCTGTGCTTGCTGAAGCGCTCTGGCGGAAGTATTGGCCTCGAGGGCCACCACTGGAAACGCCGGCGCCACCGTCGGCGTGACTAGCTTGGCAGGATCACGCGGTCTCAGCGGCCGCGTCGGCTGCTTGTGGAGCGCTGCCGCGTGCTTTGTAAACGAGTTTCAAGCCCCACCTGCACTGCGGACTGTTCGAATGCGGAGGTTTTCTCGCATTTTGAACACAACTGAACCCACTGTGATAGGAGTGGCTGCATCCGAAAGCGATGAACATGTTGCTCGGACATACGCAACAGAGTCCGCGGTGTAAGCCAGCACGGTGCACCGGTGCCCGTAGGATAAGAAACTGCGTGAAGAGTGGGTTGTAGAGCTAAGAACCGGCAAGCAGCCATCGGCTACGAGTCGTGTGTACAACAAGCACTTCCGCGACGACTACCTTCGCTACTGCGTTGGGGCTGTGATGTTGAGTAGCAGAAAGCGCGCACTGAGACGATCGTTCGCGCGCGCTTCCTGTAGGCTAACGGTGCTTATCTCCCGTAGAATGGAAAATGCGCTGCCTTTTACCTCGTGCGATACCATCACAGAACGTTTCCGTGCGACCTCTTGATCGTCGGCCCCGTGCTCGGCGTCTACAATATGGGCTGCATATACCTGAGTCATTGTTTAGCTACGTTGGGCTTAAAAAAAATCACAAGGTTCCTTATGCATTCTTTTAAGATGACCGGAAGGCGAAAGCCACCTTATTCTCCTGCTTGTCAGTCGATGTATTGATTTTCTCCACCCCACTCCAAAAGCTTTCTGCACCTAACGCAGTTCTGCACTGCCTCCGGTGATCGACTCACCGATCACGGAGGCTGTGCAAAGCTACTATGTCATGTGAACACATCATAATATGACATCACGTTATGAGGCTTCATGACGACGTCACAAATTTGGGCAATCTGTGACGTCATGATGACGTGATGTGATGGTAATCACGTGATGGTGATTTTTTTGCATTACTCGTGCTGACGCCGCCGACGCAGGGCGTCGTCGGTCAATATTCCCGTTTGATGAAGTATCGAAGGCTTTCGCTTTCATAAGCTATGCACAGCGTTTACTGGTGGATACATAGCGAGCGAGTCAAACGCTGCGGTTGATTTGTGCTGCATTTATGTTGGCAATAACAATATTTCTGTCAATCGTGCATTGTCATGACGCAAACACTACTTGCTGAAAAGCCCAAATTTATTTGCGCCACTCTCAAACTGAAGGTTGGCCTCTCCAACCCCATGCATTCTCTTGGAGCCTTACTTATTTGTGCTGTTCGGACACGACATACTGACATAATTGCTGGGCAACTCACCAAATAATGCTGGGCATTATAATTTTGCATTTCACTCTTTACGTGTTGTTATTACCCTGCTTTGCAGCTGCACGTTGCTGCAGTAACTTCTCTTTCTTTCCCGTTAATTGAAGTTCACATGGGGTTCACAGCCGACGTTTACAGAACAAATCCGGCGAACGTATCTTCTTTCGTTTCCTTGGCGTAGGCCACTTCTCCTTCCACCAGCACTATCGAAGTGGTGAAGCTTTGCTCTATGAATTTGTCGAGAGCGGCAAGTTCAGTGGAATGCACAATAATTAAGGAGTATATTAAGAAAGTCATCGCACTTTCTCATGCTTTGTGTGGTAACCAAACCAAACGAACACTCTGAAATAACAGAAGCAGCGGCAATTGCTCGCTTAGAAGACTGATCAATATGCAGCGCGAGGCAACATGTCAAATGACATTGAAACATACACGAATTTCAACCGAAAACAAACAAACAATCAAAAAAACGTTGAATCGTCGGACACGAGACATCACAAGTTGCCATAGGCGCGCTGAACTCGTAGTTGTAACAAAATTCTTCTTGAACTGCTCTGATAGCGTCCTCGCAACAATAGTTGTTTGTGTACTCACAAATTTTCATATTTTGTGGCCTAAAGTCCACGACACGGCGCCAAAACACGCTCGTAGCGAAAGCGAAGCCATCAGTACGAACATACATGCAGACGCTCGTACATGCAAAAGCTCCGTCGGGTCGCCGCGAACCTGTGCGATCACCGGCTTGAAGCTTCTTTCTGTTATAACTGCTCCATTTGGTTACACATGCAGTCTACTTTAACAACATATTTCACACAGTTTGCGCTCCGCTACTCTCTACATTTCACGCAAGAAGCTGGTTCAGGGGTCTCCATCGCGGTGACCGCGTGAAGCGGGCGCTCCGTTTCCTGCAAAGAGACAGCGACTGTAAACTATGTTGTGCTTTCTGTTCATCGAAAATTATTATTTGAACAGTAAAGAACGTATTTCGCTTCGAAAGTATGCTCAGAAATGTCCTGGAGCGCTTCCACGAGGTGTTTTGTAGAGCGCCGACAGCAAATCCTATGGGGAGCGCGCGGCGGTATCCTGCCTAGCACGCAATCGAAGCGCGTCCGATAGAGGGCGACTCCGTAACTCCTCGAGGCCAATACAAGAATGTCAATGTCGTTAGTTTTATTAAGGTGGCTTAGTGGTAGCAATATCAGCTTGAGAACCGGAATTTCAGGTCGACGTTTATTGTTTCGCGAGGTGGCATTTCTACAGCAGTATCTTGTATCTTAAGATACACGATACATTATTGAATGTATCGGAAATACAGATACAGATACTCATTTTGCGAGACGTATCGCGATACAGATACAAGATACCCAAAAAGTATCTAAGATAGTATCTAAGATACATGTATCTTCGATACTGCCCAGCACTGCTTCAGAGCATGAAAGGTAATGGTAAACGTAGTCAGAATGTGACGGAAAGAAGACCAGTGCATGTAATGCCCTACATCCATCGCATGTCACACAATGTGAAAAAAAGTTGCCAACCGTTAAGGGGTTAGAACGGATTTTTCGGCTCCGTGCAAGTTGGCGAGAGTTTGTGCAATGAAGCACAAAGGTAAGGGCATGCCCTGTGGTAAGCGGCACGTTGATCCCTCTGCTAAGTGTATAACAGGTGTTTTACAAAGTACCCCTGTCATGGGGCCATTGCTACCTAGTATAATTAGAACTAACAGACAATGATGCCAAGGAAAGTATAGGGGATATTATTCGAAGTAATTGTAATGTAAATTAGAAGAAAGAAAAGTGGACGAAAAGATAACTTGCCACCGGCAGGGACCGAACCTGCGACCTTCGAATAACGCATCCGATGCTCTACCACTAAGCTACGGTGGCGGTCATCCCTCCGTTCACTTTATAGGGTATATATGTTCATTTCAACGTGGGAGCGTCAGTCAGCGCCACCTGTTGCCATTACGGCGAGTGTGGAACACTGTTTTTGCCTGTTGGCGTCACGTAGCACGTGATCTTATAACGAGCTGGCAGCTGACAGCTGACCTGAAGGCATCAAGTCTGCCAGAACGAGACCTTCGCTATGAATGAAGGTGTGGTGCACGCTATGAGTGCGCCACTCAGTGCCGCTCTGGAGGTGTGTTTAGATTCCGTGGCCGCGCCCCGTCGCGCGCCGCTGTAACCGGAGCCTGCCTGCGCGCAGGCATCCTTCTCCCCTGGGCCATCGGCGCTCCGGCATCCCTCTCTCCGAGAGAACGGAAAAAAATCATGCCATATCCACGAAGTGAATGATGATGAGTGGGCGAAGCTCGATCGTTTTCATCCATGGCAGAAAGAGAATGTGTGGTCTGGAACGCGCTTAGACTTCATGGTCATCAGCGTCATCGTCATCGTTATCATGTGTAGTGGGTACAATCCACTATACTGGAACGCGCTTATACTTCATCGTTAGCACGTGTAGTGGGTACAATCCACTATACCGGAACGCGCTTATACTTCATCGTTAGCACGTGTAGTGGGTACATTCCACTATACTGCGTCATCGTCATCTTTATCACGTGGAGTGGGTACATTCCACTACACGTGGCTACCTACCTACCTACTACTACTACTACTACTACTACTACTACTACTACTACTACTACTACTACTACTACCACAGAGGAGGGACAGACCCACACCCTAAGGAGCTTCGCCCCTAATAAAACTTGGTTAATCGTTTGGGATTCGTGGCTTTCGGGTGAATCAATCCTCGCCTGCGCTAGCGTCCCACAAAGGAAAGAAGTGTCAGCTGCCAGATCGTAATAAGATCACGTAGCACGCACGTGATCTTATTACGAGCTGGCAGCTGACTAATAATCCCTCGCATACTACCTGAAGGCATCAAGCCTGCCAGAACGAGACCCTCGCTATGAATAAAGGAAAGAAGTGTAAGCTGCCAGCTCTTAATAAGATCGCGAGCTACGTGACGCCAACAGGCAAAAAGAGTGTTTCACACTCGCCGTAATGGCAACAGGCGGCGCTGACTGACGCTTCCACGTTTAAATGAACATATATACCCTTGAAGGGTAAAACTGGTGTGCGCAAATAATCACGACAGGGACACGGAAAGGATGAACAAGGACAGGCGCAAAACTTTCAACGAACTTATTTATCGTCAACCTTCAATATATACTCATGAAACAGACATGTGCAAGTAAAAAGTGGTCACATGGTCAGAAACAAACAGGTTACAAGAAGGCACGCAATGATTCGCGCTCACTATCAAATAATGATACAGACGTATCGCTAACACATGCATTACCTGTTGCGGATATATGGAAAGCCTCCATGAGTTCGCGGGCTGTGGTATCATTGCTCCTGCCCAATATTTTAATGTTTGCGAAAATCGGTGCACACATGCAAGCCTGACAATGCGCAGGCAAATGCGCGCTCCCGTTATTTCTAATTGACAGCTCATGTTCCCTTACACGATCGTTCACGCAGCGCCCGGTTCGGCCTACGTAAGATTTCCCACAAGACAGCGGTATTTCGTAGATGACCTTCAACTGTTTTGATCACTGGCTTTACTCAACAGAAAGATATAACAAAACATAGACGTTTCGCCACCTATACGGATGGCATCGTCAAGTACACAAATGGCACCAGATGAGAGAATACATGATACTTATATCTTGCCGTAAACATCCGGCAGAGGGCCACGATTACTATTGCATGCTGACTGATTACGATGAACGAACCATGATTCCACAAATTTTCTTGGGCCCCACCGTTGTTCCCGCGCCAGCGTCGTCGCATTATTATTTGTGTACTGACGATGCCACCCGTATAGGTGGCGAAACGTCTATGTTTTGTTATATTTTTTTCTGTTGAGTAAAGCCAGTGATAAAAAAAGTTGAAGATGAACTCCCCTGGCTTTTGGAACATTTTTTCGTAGATGACGTCAGTCGCGCATCTTGCATGCACCGAGGCGTGCTTTTCTCCGCAACCGCCGGGTTTCTTCTCACCTGAGGAGATTCTGGGACAAAGCCCAGCCTATTCGCGATTCCAACTGAGCGCTCGCCACCTGGCGGCCGCGCCTGGAAACGGCACTAAGAAGGTCAACCTTGAAAGAAGATACGTTATCACGTTGCGCGCGCTGAGAAGCGGCCGCATAGTTCCTTTATTTTCGCCATGCCACACGCGCGAGCCCAAAAAAGGAGAAAGCGATGTCTAAAGACCATTGCTGAGAGCCGAAATGCGTGGCATCGCGGTGGAAAGGTGGAAACGTATCGTTCTATCACTTCCCGAAGGATGCAGACGACGCGCGACGGAGAACGGCGTAGATCGGAAATTGATGCATTGGAAAGAAGGGGACGGACACTATGGTGGTTTGTTCTAATAATTTCGCTCGCGACGGC
>JALIZH010026236.1:0-69538 GCA_030522465.1 Rhipicephalus appendiculatus
GTCCATTTACGGTTCGCCCGTTTTCGGTAGAAGGTATTCAATATGCATAAATTATTGCGTTATGCGAACTGTACTAGTGACTCCCCTCCGGAATTTCCCCTCGTAACTCCCCTCTGTTTCTAGCCTACCTTGGCATTACAGTTACCCATCAATACAGTATACTGGGCCTTCACCTGACTCGTTGCTGATCCTACGTCTTCGTAGATGTGTTCCATTAAATGGTCATCATGGTTGGATGTAGACGCGTCGTCCTGTATAAGCTTAAACTTGTACATCTCAGTAAGTTTCATTACAATACTTGCCACCCTTTCACTAATGGTATAGTATTCCCCTATGTTGCCACCTAATATAACTTTATGGACAGGAACCCCACCCACAGTTCTCTTCTGTCAACTAAGCCAAGATAGTGTGAACCTGCCCGTTCTTTAGCTGTGTATAAGTCTCATCTGGTCTTTACTTCACTGAACCCTATTACATCCCATTCAACACCCTGTGGCTTCTCAACAGCACAGCTAGACATTTCTCACTACATAACGTTCTAGTGTTAAGCGCTGACAAGTTAGGATTGCAATGGCGGGCTGTCCGGACCGAGAGATTCTTAGCGCCCTGAACAGTGTCGTAGGTCTGACCACCGCCTTGGTCGGTTGCTTCGCCGCCGCTGGGGACTGAGAGCCGAGGGCTAATTGGTCTGCTCATGTGGGAGGTAGTGGACAAATACTGCACCAGGGTGGCCAACCCTGAACTGGTGAGGGAGTGCAATACCGGCTGTGGTCGCCGGTGAGGCCGCACCCGAGGACTTTTCATACAACTCCACCACCACTCGGATTTTTTTAGATGCGAAGCATTTTATGCTCGGGGCTATGTCCGTCCCTCCCACGTCCGGCGTCCCGCGTCCGGCCACTTTCATGAAGTAGGGAAGCACCCACTATGCGAACCAGAACACTGTAGTACATTAAGGCCGTCAACCACTGGCACAGTCACCAGAGTCATGGCCGAGAGCACAGAGGGGCTGCTTAGCAATGGCTAGGTAAGTGGTGTCTGTCGCCCAGGTCGACTCCATTCCTTGATCTTGCTTGCATGTGCTTGCGGGGGCTTAGTCCATGCCTGCGTCGCACACCTCTACAGTGCATGCGCGTCCCCTCCTCCTATCCCTCCTCTCCTGCGCTCACCCCCTTTCTCTCCTCTAGGAATCATCTACTCTACGGAGCAGCGCCCGCGTCCTACGCGCCTACAGCGCATGCGCGTCCCCTCCCCCCCTCCCTCCTCTCCTACGGTCACCCCCGTTCTCTCCTCTAGGAATTATCTACTCTACGGAGCGGCGCCTGCGTCCCACATCCCCACAGCGCATGCTCGTCCTCTCCTCCTCTATCTCCTCTCCTACGCTCAACCCCTCTCTCTCCTCTACGGATCCTCTACTCTACTGAGCGGCTCCCGTGCCCCACACCCCCACAGCGCATGCGCGTCCCCTCCCCTATCCTCTCCTACGCTGACCCCCCTTTCTCTACTCTAGGAATCGTCTACTCTACGGAGCGGCGCGCACGACAGGTGGTGCGACAGCTGCACTCCGCTGTGGGCGTCACGGTAATTTCGTGGTATGAAAATGACGGACCGAGCGCTCCTCATTCTCTCTCCTGTGCAGCGCCGCGACGAGCGCCGGGGCCGCTGCCGCGAAACGGGAGCGGCGACGTTTCTTCTGCTCAAGAAAGCCATCTCCCCCGCTGCTTCGCATCCACACATGGTTCCCTTTATCGGGAGGTGGGGGAAATTTTTGGGGGGTCGGCAAGAGTCGCGGGAGAGCCCGCCAGAATGTGTCTGATTTCAATGATGCCACCGCATGCGTTACATTCTTTTTTTTTTCTTAAATCCGGCCGGGAAATGGGCGGCGCAGGAATTGAAACAACGGACCGCTTGCATGCAAATCTGATACTCTACCTCTTTCATCCTCTGACTAGGTTACAAGTGAAGGCAAACGCTGGAGAATGAGACAGAAAGTAATGTGGACAGATAGATTAAGATGTTTGCGGGTATAACGTAACATCAGCAAGCACAGGACTGGGTAATATTATTACCTACACACGAGCACACATACCCCAGAAAATTATTCTGGCTACGCCATTGCTCTCTATCTAGCCGCTACGCCTTGCGAATGTCGTGGGCGTCTCTACTTCGCACACACAAATTTGGCATAGGAAGGGCGTCAATATATCAAGAACATGCTTCGCAGGTTATGACATAAATACCGTGACTTTCTTTTGCATGTCTCATGAAATCTTTACCGCCAGTCACGTGTGGCAAATACTCACAGACTGTGGCCCATAGTGCGTGGGAATGAGCAGCAGACGTTGAAAAAACTAAAACCGACCGTGTGAAGGAGTCTCTATGAAAGAAAATGTTCCAGCGTGGACGGCATTACGATGGACTCAATACCCAGATTAAAGCAAAGAATAGAACTCACGGCTACTGCCGGATGTGAAGGCTAGCATGCTGCATGGAAGTAATTCGTTGTACCGCAGAGTGGCACGAGTGCTCCAGATTGTTTCGGCCAAGTACCCTATACCACGGCCGGACTGGAGAGGCGCGCGCGCTTTCCTTCTTACGGCCTTCTCATTGCGGCTGTTTCCTCCTCACGCCGCGCACCCGTCGTGTCGCTGCGACCCTACTGCTGCCGCCGCCGCCGTCGGCGCGAACTGAAGGTGAGCGTGCGCTCGCTCCCCTCTCGGCCGTGCATGCTCGCGTTATTTGTAACTGCCATGCACTGATAAAAACTTTCTGACACTTACTTCTTTACAACCACCGCGCAGTTTTGTCTTGCCTAGTAATTGGTCTGAGTTGGAAAATAAATTTCCGCGCAACGTGCAGTGTTTGCACAGAACGGAACGTCCGGCTTGGATTTGCGTCATAGCTCTGAAGCCGAAGTGCTGGCATTTTTTGTTTGAGCACCACTGACATTAAAGACAATTAAGGGATGGTGCTGCACGCTCGGTGAAAACAAGTATTTATTGACGATGAAAATAAAAACAAACTGAGCATTTTCTTCACTAATACCGCATTATTTGAAAACTGTCACGTCGAACACATCACTTCTTGCTGAAATAACTCCCCACCTGGGACACAAATTCAAAGCCTAAAGTGTTTCCTGGATGGCTTGTGCGCATAAGTGATTGACTTCTCGTTCTTGTCGGTTATCTTCTGGGTGTAGTTGATCAGAAGTATTCTGACAAACTTCTCGGAAATCAAGCCGGCAGACCTTATCGCGTGGCTGTTGTCGACGCCTTCGGGACAACGTAGCAACGTGATCGTATCCCTTAGGCGAAATAAAGCGCCACACGACACACTCTCCGATTATCTCCTCTGGGTAGCACGGTCGCTTCTGCCCGTAAATGTCTATTTGATCAAGGGGAAAGATTGCCTTCTTTTCACCCTTTGCAGAATCAGCAACAACTTCTTTGACGGAAGCATGCCTCTTATTCTCCCGATAGAAAGCGTTTGCTTTCCTTTCAGCGTCATGCTGCTGTTGGAGTTTGCTACACTTCGAACGGTGGTACGCAGCTTGTTTACGAAGCCTGCCGATAAGCGAAACATACGCACTTACTCGCTGGGCGTCTTTATTTCCCGTTTGAGTGCAGACACTATGTTTCTTGTCAGCGAAGTCGACCTGCGATTCAGGGAGGTCCTACTTGACTGCGACTTACAGTGCAATACGCAACAGTACACCATGGTCTCGCTGGCCGGCCCACAGCAACCGATTCACTGCGTCGCATTGCAAGACATATCCCTTAGAATGCAAAAGCTATGAGTCAAATGTACTCAAATCACGACGTATCTGGCTAGCAGCATCCACTCTGTCGAACGATGCAACACACGGCATAAAAAGAATGTCAGGATGGCAGTAGCAAGAAGCCGGGGCGCAACCAGAAATTTTTTTCGGGGGGGCACCTCCTTGATTTCGGGGGTGGCACCTCCTTGAAATGGTTTTTTTTTTCGCTCTGTATACCATGGCAAAAAAAAATTTCGGGGGGCGGGGGGGCACGTGCCCGGTGTGCCACCCCCTGGCTACGCCACTGGCAAGAAGCTCCCCAGAACTACAACAACAGCCACGGCCGGACTGAAAAGGCGCGCGAGCGTTCCGCGCACCTTTCCTGACCGGCCGTGCTACAGCTAGCTACAGCCTACAGCAGGGTCGCTGTGCCCTCACGCGGAGAGCAGTGACGTTAACCGCGGAGACGCGCTCCCATTGCGCCCGACGCGATAGCGAAGGCCGTAAGAAGGAAAGCGCGCGCGCCTCTCCAGTCCGGCCGTGCCTATACATGTCATATCAGGGCAAACGCAACTGTAGTGGAAGTGTGCACTATCAGCTTTAATGTATATGTAACAAACATGACATATCTATGACTCCTCAAGGGGTATCAGGCGCTGCACAACCACTCCTACAACGCCAACATACGATCTGCACATCATGGCACCGTAGAGTGGCCTTCGTCGCAATGAAACGGACGTCTCTGCTCAAGCGTGACTGCCGAAGTTACGTTGAACCACCAGCAGCCATTTACACGCCAGTGTACTAGGCGTGCCTGGTAAGCTCGCGATATGCGAACTAGTTTATTTACCCGAAGACGTCGAGCCACCTCGCAACGCTTGGCTCAAAGCGAGAAATCCGGCATATGCTGCCAGTGCCTGGCTTTGCTTTGATTCTGACAATGCATGGGATCTGCTGAATATTTTCGTTTATCAATCAATACCCGTATTCAAGGTCCAATGCAAGCGCGTATTTCGCCACACGTGACAGATCGAAAGGATTTCATGAAGTCCTCGACCGCCGCATTAAGTTATTTATGGAGACGGCCACGAGTGCGGCGGGGCGTAGGCGGATAGATAGATAGATAGATAGATAGATAGATAGATAGATAGATAGATAGATAGATAGATAGATAGATAGATAGATAGATAGATAGATAGATAGATAGATAGATTCAAAGTGCCTTTGGTCTGAAAAGAAATGCTTCGTATTGAATTTCAATACATTGAGCGAATTTCGGCCACGTAAGAGCAACTCTCAAAGCACAAACAATTAAAACTCGCAGGACAGTCGAAGCGGCAAGCAGTCGCCGGTAACTTGATCTCCGGCGAAAGAGGTCGTCCATTATACATGCCTGGTACAACTTCCCCGCGTTATCACTGGGGCTCGGGTTAGCTTCAGTATACAGTCGACTAGCGTTGTGCGCGTTATCTCATGAGCGCTGTTTCAAACCGTTTTGAAGGTTGCCGCACATTCAGACGCGGCTTACGCCGAGCGGCGGTAGCACTATTGCCTATTAAGCTTAGTGACATACTACTAAGGATAAAATCACGTGGCAATACAATTCATAACTTTTAAAAGTTATGAAAGACAGCTGTGGCGGCACAAGGACACTATCAGCAACGGCTGCTGGGCATAAGGCCTCGTTGCCGTAAGCAAAATCGACCTCTCCCTCTACAGCGGACCCACACCCGAAAGTCATTCTCCGCAGAATACACAAGCGCGGCCTCGACCTTCCGGTTAACACCTTGAATCTGTGCCTTCTGGGACTGGAAATGGTGAACACTTTCATGGAGCCCCGAGAAGCGCATCTGACAAACCAATCTACTAGGCTTTCCCAGAAACCGTCGGGTCGCCGCCTCTTTGCCCGACTACACATATGTCATTCAATACGTACGGAACAGCGCGTATATATTCCAGAAGATTGGAAATACTCCCTGAATAATCGCCCTCTTGCGGTTAGCATGACCCGAGAAGACCACAGTGGCCGACGCCTCGAGCGTGCATACGCCTTGGCTCAGCACTAAGGTCACAAATTCGGAGTATTTTACGTGGACGCCTCCGGCCCGCACCATGGGGGTTGGTACACGGCCGTGGTCGTCCACCAAAACACCGCAGTAAACGGACTCATCTTCCGTGCACATAACATTACGCACGCGGAGGAGATCGCCATTGCACGAGCCGCCGCGGATAAGGTCTCGACGGCCATTATCACCGACGCAAGGGCCAGAAAAATGCCACAACACTGAACAGGGATGCGTTCCGTATGTGGCTTTTAAAGTTCTGCAAAACATCGACCACCTAGGTGCTTCCACACACGAAAAAACTTCCCCATCTCCCGCTAAAGGGGACCATGTGTGGATGTGAAGCAGCGGAGAGATGTTTAGCTTGAGCGGGAGAAACGTCGCCGCTCTCGTTTCGCGGCAGCGGCCCGGGCGCTCATCGCGGCGCTGCAAAGAAGAGAGAATTAGGCGCGCTCCGTCATTTTCATACCGCGGAACTACCGTGGAGCACCCAGCGGAGTATGCAGCTTTCGCACCACCTGTCGTGCGCGCGGCTCCGCAGAGGATTTCTAGAGGTGAGAACGGGGGGGAACCGTAGGAGAGGAGAGAGAGGGACGCGCATGCGCTGTGGGACGCGGGAACCGCTCCGTAGAGTAGAGGATTCCTAGAGGAGAGAAAGGAGGTGAGCGTAGGAGAGAGGCGGAGAGGACGCGCATGCGCTGTGGGGATGCGGGCTCCGTAGAGCAAAGGATTCCCAGAGTAGAGAAAGGGGGTGAGCGTAGGAGAGAGGACGCGCATGTGCTGTGGGGATATCGGACGCGGGCGCCGCTCCGTAGAGTAGAGCAGTCCAAGAATAGAGCAAGTGGGTGAGCGCAGGAGAGAGGGAGACAGGACGCGCATGCGCTGTGGGGATGTGGGACGCGGGCGCCGCTCCGTAGAGTAGACGATTCCTAGAAGAGAGCAAGTGGGTGAGCGTAAGAGAGGAGAGAGAGAGAGAGAGGGGGGGGGAGGGGACGCGCATGCGCTGTGGTGGTATGGGACACGGGAAGGAGGGACGGACTAAGCCCCCCTCGTTGAGTTATTTCCCGACTTTCCCTTTTAAGTGACGTAATTGAAATCAAATCCGCTTTATAGATACATGTAATGGATATGTTAGAAGACTTTGGGCTTTTACAAAGCTATCGCCACGGGCCGTTACCATATGTTATGAACATCATCACCACGTAAGGAGTAATTGTGGCAGCTCTATTGTTTCGTCCACAGTGTTCACAGTACAATCCAAGACAATTTGCCGTCTAACAAAACTCCCAATACTCTTTGTACATAATGCAACGGTGACATCCATGGCAACTGAAGTATCAGTGGCAACATAGAAACTGTAGTCACTAAAATTATATTGAGGGGCGTCATCAGGAGATATTGTGAGATATGTGTCAAATGTTTGTTTCCCATTTTGCGTAAACAGCGATAAAACACGGAAGTACACGTACCTTAAGTTACACCTGGTAACTATTTAATTTATCTAATCACTGCGCGGGCGTCTGTGCGTCTCTCTCTGCTTGTGTGTGTGTGCGTATTTGTGTGTGTGTGTGTTTTAACATTTTCTTCGCAGTATTATATTCTACAGTAGCGTTTGTGTGTGTGTGTGTGTGTGTGTGTGTGTGTGTGTGTGTGTGTGCGTGTGTGTGTGTGTGTGTGTGTGTGTGTGCGTGCGTGCGTGTTTGTGTGTGTGTGTGTTTGTGCGTGTTTTAACATATTTTCTTCTTAATATTGTATTCTACAGTATTGGCCAAATAGAGAAGTGTAGGGTTTATTCTAAACGGCAGTACGACACACAAGATAGAAGTCAAGGCAAACTGGCTACTTGTGTCCGTGTTGTCATGCCGCGTCTTTTAGAATGAATACCTACCAAAGAACTCAGCCCTCCGTTATTCGAAGTATCGGCTGTATAGGATACTTAGCTATGGGATGATCTGTCCTCACGACCGATGTCTTTGCTCGCCAACTATTGCTGTCTGAGTATTTTTTACAGGCGACGCAACTTATGGGCGAGGCTTGTCCGTCCACGGTGTCTGTTAGAGACATATGTGAGACACAAAAAAAATTTTAACAATAGACTAATATCTACCACAATTGTGACAGAACAATAAAAAACACCTACAAGTACAAACCCTTTGTACTAGTCGGTGACTTCAAAGTACACATTAGGACCGTAGGACGTAGCTTTGTTGTCAACTTTCACAGTCCGCTGTCAAGGTATATGTAAAACCATTGCTTTAGTGGAATCATACGTGTGTAAGTAAATAAAAGAAATGTTTACAATACACGAAAATCAACTATATTTGTGACGAAACAATATAAAATTTCTACAAGTACAAACCCTTTATACTGGTTGGCGACTTCAACGTAGACATAAGACCTAGCTTTGTCGTCGACTTTTAATTTCACTTCATGCCACTATATGTCACTCATTTTACATTTTATGGGCCAACGCTTGGGTAGCGTACGGTTACTCACCCATACGATACCCAGAGCTTCGCCCACTCGTCATGATTCACTTCGTGGGAATGTTTTACTAAAGTTTGCAAACTAGTTTGTAGTATTCAGCGCTCTCCGGTTCATTAGCCCCAAAATCATCACATAACCAAAACCCCTTACACCAGAGCTGTGAAGCTTTTTTTCATGCTGTTTCGCCTCCGCGGATGATTTACATCCTTATTAACCGGTACGCGCCCTCTTCATCCTCTTTTGCGTCGTATATACTTCACTCCCAGTCCACTTGCGCCGATTTCTCCGGCGTAGGATGAAATAACACTGGTCGGCGAGATAACGAGTATAGATAGAGAAAAAAGAGGAGAGATCGAGAGAAAAAAGAAAGAAATTCTTGGTGAAAAAAAATTCTTCACGTGGCGCGACTGAACAAACGTTCCCATGATCCGAATGCGAGGGTATTCACAACTCGGCTATCCACTCACGCTACCAGAGCATAACATAGGCCCGTATTCACAAACGAAACTTATCTTTAACTTATGACTTAAGCAACCGATCGGCACTTAACGCGTTTCACAGACCAATCTTGTACTTAAGGTAAACTTAAATCGGCACTTAAGTACCGGAAAGTAAAGTAGAGCTACTGGCTACCTTAAGTGCTTCTTTCGCCGTTTTTCCGTCAAACAATATGGCCGACCACTACGGCTGTGCCACCGTTTTCACCGATTTTGCTGGCCGTGTGGAAGAAATTAAAAAAAAAGTTCTCAGGGATCAGCAGAATCCCGTCGAGGCGTATGACGTGGGATTCCTGTCGCAGTACCGCGTTTCCAGGGTAGTGGTGCTACGCCTGTTGCAAATTCTTCCGCTGGACCCAAAAGACCACGAGCGCGGTCAACCCGTTCCGCCACTGCATGCCGATGACACGCGTGAAAGATATTTCAGAGGTGAGGTTCTTTCGCTTGCTTCATTAAACAGTTTTATTTAGGCGTCCGCAGCAGCTCGGCAGACGCAGGCTCTGATGGCAGCTCGCGTCCGTATAGAGCTAGCTTGCGTCTGCGGAACTGCTGTGGACGCCCGAATAAATTGTGTAACGGAGCAAGTGAAAGGCGCTCACCTGTTACTTTTTTTAAATTATTGGTTCCTTTCATATGGCAACACTCCCATTATTAAAAAGGAACGCACGCGGGCGCTCTGAAAATAAAAGAAGATAGAGAAAAACGCCAAACGCTGAAGAACAGAAAAAAAGAATCCAAGGGTCAAAACGCACGTGTAGTGACAAAAGAAGAGCTCGTATTGCATGCGATATATCAGCACAGTAACAAACACTTGTAGATGACAAAATAACCGCGAGTGTATGACGACCACTTTATAGCGACGGCCGCTGAGCGGCGGCTGCTTGTTGTGGCCAGCCGAAAGCTTAAAACCGCCAAAAGCGAGAATTATTCCGCCTCTTGCGAAATGTACCTTTATAAAGATTGTAATATTTACATACAGTGTTACGCGAAAGTTACAGTAATTTATTGGTGCTTTATTTAAAGAAAAAAGTGCGAGAACTCTGATAGCATCGTTCCCAGGAGTCATACTTACACAGAAAAGTGGTGCTTTCATAAGTGAGCATTAAGTGCAGTATCTGAAACTTTCCCCAAACTTAACTCAAACTTATACTTTCCTCATACTTTCATAAGTGTTACTTATCGCGCTACTTAAGTTCTGTTCTTGAATACGGGCCAGAGAAACACTGAGGAAAATAAACAGACATACATATTAAAACACATTAAGTGAAACAAAGCAATCTGCTCACCTTCATTCAGGCTTGGAACCATTAATGCGAAGCTGGCGTATTTTTGATCAAGGGAAATCAAATTGAATATAAATACAAATACTGTCGTTTCTGCAACTAATACACGTGGTATACCATTATTACTTCCCCACTTTGTACTTCTAGTCAATAGTACAAATCTGACGGCATTGTCAGGAATAAAATGGTGACAATTAGTTAATGATTGGCAGTGAAACCACATAATGATACTCCTGCACTGTGATTATCACTCTTTATAGATAGAATTTGGAAAATAATTGCTTTTTTTTGTGACAGTTTTTTAGACACAACCGTATATTTTGGTTCACCCAAGGAAATGTTACTCCAGGCAATTGCTCGTGGTATAATGTAACTAATTTTACTGAAACCGAGGTGGAATATGAGATGGGCACCGAATGGGAACCGGAGGAGAATCGATGCAGGTAAGACCGTTGCCACAGCCTTATTTGTTGAATGATAAGTTATACGATTTATTTACAGATCAATGGCCCTAAGTTGGGATGTCGGAGAAAATGACACAGTGTTTTCACAAAGCACGGGTAATTATTATTTTCATCACTTTCGATCGAGGAAATCTACGTAATCTTATCTTGCGAGAAATCGCATCTTATACCCTTGCGTAGACCGTAGAGCTTCTTGCGTAGACCGTAGAGCTCAAAACAATATAAGCAACTTTAAAAGAGCGGAAAAGAAAAGTGTTATTCCTAAACAGAAGTGGGCTACAATTCCAGTGTAGAATGCTTCTTTTCCATTTCAATAGCTTCAAATTTCATTCTAGCTTCTGCACTTATTAAACTTTATCGGAATTTATGCGACATGTTAGCCGTCTCAAAATGTAACTGATCGTAGAACGAGGGTGCTCACTTTCATTTCGTCGTCTTTTGCGTTAGGGACGTGCAAGACACCCATATGATGGGGCTGTAGAACAAAGAGTGCACAGGCAAACATTAAATATAGAAATTTAGGCTGGTCGCAAATTTATAATTAAATCATGCGGTTGTGGCATGAGAATGTTGTGTTTCGATCAGTACGGTTTTAACGTGGAAAAAGTGCGATTTTTCTGTGGGCAAAGACAACTTGAGCAGTGGAACACACAAAATTTAGTGACGGGCCACGTGTATTTCCGAAGTGGGCCAGGTTGCCTTTGAACAAGGCTCAACATAGTTATCTAAGTGCGTGCCTTCACCAACGAGACGTGATCAGGGGCCGTGTGAACTTTATAGCCATCAGACATTAAACCCGAGAGATGCCAGATGGGCTCCGGACTAAGGTTCTCTGCTTCGTTGGGGAACTTGATGCTTTCGCAATAATATTATCGCACTTCTCCATATAGGCCAAATCATGTATATAGTGTGTTTCATGAAATGTGTCCTTATATCGTCTAAAACTGGAGAATTTGAATATTTGTTCGATATCTTCAAAATTACTGTGTGTAGCAGCAGCCATCTTGAGATGGCTGAGACACTACTCACGGTAGCAATTAAAGAAATCACAGTAATTACCTTATTAATTTATGGATAGAGGCTGTTGGGTCGAATTCGAGCCTCTTCTTGCAAAGATCCCATTGCCGATTTGAGATTTCCAACTCCAGCCACTGGTAATCTTGGAAGAGTGAAGAAATCTAACCAGTTTCGCCGGCAAAGCCGAAGCCAAATCGCGGAAGAGCGCTACTTCCATGTGTTTTGGGAACGTCAGGAATGTGTGCGCGTCGTTATACCACCCATCAATTGACTAGGCTTTATGTGTTTTGCGGTTTGCGACTATATAAGGGCATCGCATATACATAACGAGCCAAAACAATTAGCGCTGCAATCTTTCTCGTTCACAATGACGTCATTCAATTCTGATCGTCTGCAAGTGGCGTTCATAAGTGCTTGGGTGTAGTTTCGATGGTAATTGTGCTTAATTTTCTTTTCTCCACAATAATTACCACAGGCCGCATTTTCTACATTTCAAAGGGAGGACGGGCTCATCGCAGGGATGACTTTAATTCGCCCATTTGACCGGACCGCCTTTCTCCGCTAATAATACATGTCAATTAATATCACCTCTTTACTTACTTGATCTCTCTAGCCATCTGAACATGACTGCCGCTCCATAAAGGCGATTATGAAGCGGCAAGCGCGCATTGTTTTTCTCCTATTTTTGAGGACTCCTGGACATTTTCTTGAAACAACCTCTTTTTAGTGTGCCTCATCTAACTCTAACGAGAGTTTTAAAATGTACCGAGGGGAATTATGACGGCCTGAACAGATGCATGTTGCTGATTATTGCATGAAGAAAGTCACACTAGCTATTGTGTCCTGTTTATTGCTTAATTATGAAGCGTTAAATCACTGACTTCTATAGCAACGTGTCTGTGCCAAAAGCTCTAAATAAAGTTATGGATGACTGCAAAACGTCCAATTAGACAGTGTCTACCTTTTCATCTAGTAAGTATTGGTGGTTTTCTGCTCACTGCGGGTGCCCGCAATAGCTCGGGTAAAACCGCTAGTGCGCCGTAATTTCTGTGCACCCTAACGCCCCGCGCACGAGCGATATCCTTCCCTCGCGCCCTTCAGACAGTGAGAGGAACACAGCTGTTATCACTCGTGCCGCCGCGAGCAACAGGTTCGTGGTGGCACAGATACCATCATCGTCGCTGTGCTGCCGCCTTTTAACACGCAGCATAAGTGGCCGAGTGACGCGGTCGTTAGGAGGCACTACAATCATGGCGCGCAAGCGGTCATGTCACGCCGTTTTTTTCTTATTTCGCAGGTTCCTGCACGAATTTCTTTCGAAAAGTAAGAAGTCGATCGACCGCGTTGTACAGGATGACGTTGTCATCGTTGATAAACAAGACATTGCTCAAAAGTTCAATGCCTATTTTTAGGGTGTCTTTTCCAACTCTACTGAACCCTTTCACCAGAATCATGTCAGTTGTGCCGAAACAAATCTTGTATCATTATCCGGTGTTATATCAATGTTACTAAACCTTAAGGCAAAAGCATCACCTGGCCCTGACAACCTACCCAATCTTTTCTTTCGTCGATATGCTGAGATGCTTGCTCCATATCTAGTAGTTATTTTTAACAAATCATTGATGACCGCTATCATTCCTGAAGACTGGAGAACGGCAAGAATTGTATCACTGCTAAAGAAGGGCGACTCAGCATTGCTAAAGAATTATAGACCGATATCTTTAACCGCGTCTTGCTGTAAGCTTCTTAAACATATTATTGCTACTTATATTACAAACTTTCTTAATAATAACAGTGCACTGTCTCCATTTCAGCATGGTTTTAGGAAAGGTCTTTCCACAGTTACTCAAGTAACCACAGTCATCCATAACTTCGCCTGTATTTTAGATAAATCAGGCGAGGTAGACGTAATAGTTTTAGGTTTTAGAAAGGCTTTCGATCTTGTTTGCCACACAAAACTAATTTTAAAGTTAAAAACCATAGGACTACCGGAGTTCATACTTGCTTTGGTTCCCGCATACCTTACAAACCGCACACAGTTTGTAAGTATTGACAATCATTTCACGACATTTGCCTGTTAACTCAGGAGTCCCACCAGGAAGCGTACTAGGCCCACTTTTGTTTCTCATATACATCAACGACATTGTCCAGATCATTAATGAACCAATTCAGATTAGACTTTTCGCAGATGATTGCTTGCTTTTTAATGAAATTAAATGTCCGGATGATCAAGCCTTGGTGAATACTAACCTGCAAAACATAAATATGTGGTGTCACGGTGGGATATGCAACTTAACGCTGACAAAACGGTTTTCATGAATATGAGTAGAAAGAAAAAGATTTTACTTTTTCCGTACAGTCTCCCTTCACAACAGCTAACGAAGGTTCCTCACTACAAATACCTCGGCGTCACAATAACTAGTAAACTCAGTTGGAACACCCATATTTCGAATATTTGCACATCCGCCTTCCATAAGCTATGCTTTTTGCGACATAAGTTAAAACACACACCACCTGACGTCGAACTACTCGCATATTCATCCATTATAAGACCCAAGCTCGAGTACGCATCGATTGTCTGGGACCCTCACACAAAAAAGAATGTTGAAGCATTGGAGGTGATCCAACGAAAATCAGTTAGATTTATTTATTCCAAATACCGCCAAACAGACTCTCCGACTCAACTAATGAATCTTTATGGCATAAAATCATTGCAGTTACGAAGAAAAATTTACAGAATAAATTTCTCTTTCATTTGAAGAATCGTAAATTGCTACTTCGCCCTGAGCCCTACGTGACACCACTGGCGTCACGAACTACAAGTCATCGACATGAAGAAACACTAACCCCATACAGCACCAAAACTAACCTATTCAAGTTCTCATTTTTCCCGCGCACAATTAACGAGTGGAACTCGCTGCCAATGTCATCAGTGCAAAGTATAAAAATAAATGAAAGTCTTCAAGATTGATGTTATGTTATTTTACTTATGTTCCCTTTTTTGTGAATATTGCTTTTTTTTTCCCTTACACTTTTTGAGATGTTCATTGTGTTATATCTTTCGTGCATTTCTGTAGAAATTAGACACTGTCTTTCTTCAAAATTTCTTTTTTTCTCCTTTCAATTCAGTATAAATGTGTCTATGTATTGCCTTTTCGAGTACACTTTTGCCCCTCCTGCTTGGGCTCAAGTCAGGCCTGCAGTATCTTGTAAATAAATAAATAAAATTATAAGGAAAACCAGTTATACTTATAGATAAGCAGTTAGGAACTCTAAAATCAGATACTCTGCAAAATATTCTGCAACTTTCTAGTCGGAATTTTAGCCCAGACTACTCGTCCCTTCATTGTTAGTAATTATGCGTGCCTAATTAGGCAATTAGACAGAACGCAAAATAGCGTGATTTATTCAATATGGTAGTCACCAACATGCGTTTCCTCGCGTCGTCATCAAGTGCCTCGGCATATTTTAAGTCTGGCTGGAGTTAGCTGGGGCACCCAGTATAGTATGTATATCTTGGTGGATTACTAGAAGGGAGCCGATTTATCAGAAGGAAGCTCAACAAGGAATAACTATGGGCTGAAGCGCACATGAAAGATGCTCCTAAATTGTGATGAAATGTTCACCGTTAACCCAAAAGCAAAAATAGGCGAAGCTTCCACTAAGCCACGTAAGGGTGGAAGAATCGAAACTGAACAATTATGAAAATTAATCCGGTTGCTGCTAGTGGGTTTCTAAGCAATAGCTACGTGATGCAGGTTGTGTCTAGGTTGAGTGCAGATTATGGGAGGCTTTAGCTAGGTGATGCTAGAATGTTTCTATGTTGATTCTCAGTGCAAAAAGGTTCGGGTTAAACCACCGATGGTCATAGAAACTTCACGGCGGAACTCCAGACACAGACTGGCGCTGAAAGCAAGCGTTCGCACCTCTCATAGATTTACGGGCGCGTCGCCGTTCGCGTAGGCCTGCCATCGCTTGGCGGTCTTCTTGGAGCCGCCGTAGCCTTTCCCGTTCTCTAGTATTCTCTCGTTGCTCGTACTCGGGGTGTTCGGCTCGGCGCCGTCTCTTCGGAGCCATTTCTTGGGCTAACTGTTGCATTCTTCATTTTTAGTGAACCAGTGTTAGTAGTGAGATTTAGCCAATTTCTGTAGCACATACCCGTTTATGATGATGATGATAACTTTCTAGTTGTTTTGTTGGCTGGTCAAAATTTATGAAGGGTCCTGAGAGACGCGACCAGCGTGCAGTGGACTCCTCCCATATCGGGGCGAGCACCCTACGCCTGACCGCCGTATCGTGAGCTATGTGGACGGCTAATCTCCGTTCTTGGGGCTGCTGATGGAGGAGCGCCACTTGGCCGGGTAGCCTTAATCGCTCCCCAGTAACGAGTTCTTTGGTAGGCCGCACAAGTTACGTCTAAATTCAACAGCTTTGCTGCTAAAAGTGTACAATCGCTGCTATTTATAACTGCTCACATAAGGGGCTCGATCCTGAAGAACAATCACGAAACTCGAAATGAAGTTGGACCACGCAGCGTGCCACGCAAAAAAAAAAAAAAAACTAACATGCGCAACATTTAGATTTCGGAACACACCGCTATGGATCGGACAGGAGAGATGTATAGCCGTTACTCCAAAAGACAGTGAGAGAAGGATTGGAATAATCGGGCCATGTTTTGCGCAGCTGTAGTGACGAAATGCACATCTAGGGACGTCAAACGCAGCCGAGGACGGCACCAATATCGGTAGTGCTGATGAATTCCAAAAGCTCGCAGGAATAAAACTGAATAAGCTAGGATCGGATAATTGCGAGATCGTCTCTACAGGCAATCGTTCTGAAGAGCACATAGAATAGGCTGATCATGATAATGATGATCATGATCAAACAATTGCCACAGAAGGAAGCTCGTGAAACGCGGTGTTTTTAATGTTTGGTCATGTACGCGTGGGTTGCATCGGCTCCAAAGAAGGTTCAGTTACGACATGCTTGCTTCTTTTGGTGGTCAGCAAGGTTTTTGCGAAATCCGGACAAGAGCCAAATACCGACGCATCGGAAAACAATATATAGGTTAAATCGAAATGGTTCCATGAAGGCATTATTACGACTACTATTACTTATCGATGACCTTTGTTCTAAACTGACAAAGAAATGTTATTACCATACCTAATGGACTGAGATATCTTTGTGAGTGCGCTGAGCGGTGATATTGAAGTCGCGAAGTTTCAGCGAAAAACCAAGTGCAGCATTCTCGGTTATAATATTGCGCTTTGTAGTATTGAAATTGGAATATTTTTTGAACAACATGAATATGATTACTAAAATTATGATAACAGTGTTCAAAATACGTTTTATCAGCTTAGCGCCAGTGGTGCCGAGCCTGAAGGAGCAGCGGTACTGGGAGGCTTTCCTTGTGTATCGTTATTTTTAGCTTTCTTCCGCTCTTTTTTTTCTATTTTTCTCAATTCTTTGCTTCTCTTCTTTGTCTCCATTTCTTTTCTCTCTCTATCTACACTTCTGCACTTTTCTCACTCTTTCTATTTTTTTTTCTCTGTCCTCCCTTCCTTTCGGTCTCTCTCTATTTCTTCATAACTCTTCCTTTCTATCTCCTGCTCTCTCTCACTATATTTCTCGCTGGTTTTTTCTTTTATCTTGCTCTCTGGTTGTCAGCTTTCTTGTCTCTGCTTTTTTTTTCCTATAGCTATTTTTCTCTTCCTATTTCTTTATTTCCCTCTCCTTCTCCTAGCCTCTCTGTTTAGACGTTGTCTCGCCCGTCCGAGTAACTGCACTTCACGCTCGAGAAATCATCAGCGCAGTTCGAGAATGCGTGCCAAGTGCATGTGTTCCGGGAGCGCAGTCGAAGATGAAGATAAGGGCGAAGAGAGTGTGTGCCGGCCGAGTATTTGTCTTGTACGCGCTAGGCGCAATTGTGCAGCTGCAGATGTTAGACGACGTGAGGTGCCATCTAAGGTGGGTGCCGTTCATGATGATGGTAGTTTTTTTTTCAGGATGTTGTAGAGAACCTGAAGCTTAACGATCTCCACTATTAAAATCTTATCAAAATAACTGCATTTCAGAAGGTTATTCGGATAGCATGTAAACCTAGCAACAGGTGGAACTTGAGGCAAGAATTATAGCGGTGGATAATTTTGTGTTGAAATGATACATTACACCTCGTGCAGTTTGCGTCTTTTGCTATCAACCCATTTATTCCGCGACGTCTCTTTCTTCAGGGAGTCACATATGCATTTACCTCTCCATACAACCATTTCTGCACCTCATGTATTTTTAGGCATCCTTGTAAAGGTTCAGCACCCGAACATACTACCCCTTGACTCTAAATATTGAGATTTGTTTTGTGGTTGTTCCCATATTTCGTACGATTATCTGTGTCTGATGTATTTCAAGCAATTCTCTCTCTCTTGTAATAGTGTATTTAGCTCTTCCCTTGGCAATGTCTATGCTAAGCTGATTTCTACTCCACATTTCCTTTATCCAGAAATCGGTTTCGGTGACTTTTACCGTATGGTTTATAGTAATGACACCTGTGCAGTTGTGAAAGAAGTAACATGGGAACAAAGAGATAGTGAGTGCTTCTGTTTCTTTTTTTTGTCTTGCACGCAAAAATGGTTTTGAATGACTTTGTTTGAGAGACTGGAAATTTAGTGTTTACTCATTACCACATTCCTAAAAACCTCCCGAATAGGTCAGCAAGAAAACAGCTAACATTCGATTCATATATCTTAAGTGTGGCTGCAAGGAAGCCGTACGTAGCTGCGCTATGTTGCCCACAGTGCTACGGTGTAACAGCTATAGCCCTCTCCTATTCAGAAGTGTTGATGGAAATTATTACGTCACCTAAGATTTACATTTTGTTGTTATGGCAATTATCTACACACCTTTGGTGAGTTTTTGCCGTCAGTGTCAGCGTCGCCGTGATGTTCCGTATACGTATAGCTATGTATATAATGTGAATGTCGCCAAAGGGGAAGGGGAGGAGGAAGCGTATACAGCGCTGAATTGCGTGAGTGGGGTGGTGCGTTCGAACTAATGGCCGCAGCTTGGGAGCGCACGCTGATCGGCGTGCCTGACTTGGACTAACTACGGCCGAGACCAGGGCGTGGCCGACTGCCACAACGGCGCCAAACGTGGGGCCGCGGCCGCGTTTCAAGAAGGACCCCATTCGTGGCGAAGGCCACGTATCGTCGCCCGTTCTGTAGGACGTGCGCTTCAGGGCCAAAATTTGGTCTGCATTCTGCCGACGAATAATATCATATCCAGAAATGCTGAAAAACGCCTGACGAGGCATGCATCCCGAGCACCTGGCATGGCCGCCAAAAGGAACAGCACCTGATAAACACGGAAGTGGCTGGTGCCCTACAAAGACGAGAAAAGCTGTGTGATGTCTCCAGGACATAAGCAAACTGAACAGAAGGGACGTTCTCGAGGGCAAGGACACCGACAGAGACACCAAGGGCTAGGACGCTGGAAGAAGGGGGGATAGCAGCGACAGTGAATCTGAGGTAACGGAAAGGGGCTAATGCAAAGAAATGCTCATGCGTAGCCGTGAATATATATATATATATATATATATATATATATATATATATATATATATATATCATGACATCTTGATTTAGACACCGTTTATTCGGCCCCACGACTCGGCAGCAAATAGGCAGGCTGAGGCAGAGAGAGCTCACACACAATGACGATGGTGAGGGACCTAGTGACGATGAAGTCAAACAGACAAACGGATGGTTATGCTTATGATAATGCACAATTCAGAAGAAGCGCATAAGAAATGCCCACACTACACTCGCCGTAAAGGCAACAGTTGGCGCTGACTGACGTTCCCGTGTTTAAATGCACATAGATACCCTATAAAGTGGACGGAGGCACGACCGCCACCGCAGCTCAGTGGTAGAGCATCGGACGCGTTATTCGAAGGTCGCAGGTTAGGTCCCTGCCGGTGGCAATTTATCTTTTCGTCCACTTTTTCTTTTTTCACATTTATATTATAATTATTTCTAATAACGTCCCCTATACTTTTCTTGGCATCATTGTCTGTTAGTTCTCATTATTATGTATCATTATGTGTCACGTCTTTACATGATGTGTCGGCGAATGTTTCACGGTTTTATCGATAAGTGTTGGAGTTTCGCCTCACTCATCAGCATTCACTTCGTGGAGATGGGCTGGATTTTTTGTAAAACCTAGATGACCGGTAGTAGCGTCATCGTGGAAGGTTTTAAGCACGTCAACTCGAAGACAGCTTGATAGCACAGGTACCCAGCATTGTCCATCAAGGTGGTAAATGTGGCGGTACAGAACACCATTCTCCAATTCAAATTGCAACAGTTGACGATGAATTCGCGCGTTAGGTGGGTGGGAAGCTCCAGGGAGGTGGTCCATCATACGCCTACAGTACGGATAACACAGCTTGCAGCAGCTAAATGGGTGCTTGTCGTCCTAGAATAGCTGGTCTACAGAGGTGAGAGAGGGTGCTGCGGTAGAAGTGACGGCCGAACTCTGACCGACGCTGAGCTGGATAGGAAGAAGCGGACAGCGGGAAAGGGCGTCGGCGTCTCGGTGTTTTCTACGAGACTTCTAGATGATGACAAGGTCATGCTCCTGCTGACTTGGAATCGACCGACACAATCGGCCAGACAAGTTCTTCAGAGCGGCAAGCTAGCATGAGGCATGGTGGTCCTTAATGATTGTGAAATGACGGCCGTAGAGATAAGGACGAAATTTATGTACTGACCAAACCACAGCCAAGCACTCCTGCTCAGTTATGATACATTTCTTCTCGGTAGCGGTGAGTACTCGACTGGCATATGCAACCACTGTGTTGTGAAGTGGTGTCGCTTTACAGAAGAACGGCACCTATACCGCAGCCGCTAGCATCCGTATGTAGGATAGTCAGTGCGACCTCATCAAAATGGCATAGTACAGGTTCGGACGTGAGGGCGCCCTTTAACAGGTCAAATCCTGTTTGACATTCTTCAGACCACAGAAACAGCACGTCAGAAGCATGTAGCTGGTGTACTGGAGCAGCTATTGAGGCGAACTTCCGTTTAAACCAACGAAAATAGGATGCAAGACCAAGAAAACTTCGCAGCTACTTCGGTCTTTTGGGGGGGTGCGAAAAACGCAGGACCGCAGCAATCTTTCTCGGATCCGGCCGAATTCCGTATTTGCTCACGACAAGCCCCAAGACCTTTCTTAGCGTTGAGTTGGAGACCACCGTCCACAAGGCACGTCAAAACTTCATCCAATCGTTGCAGGTGTTGAGGAAACGTTGACGAAAAGATAATATCGTCCAGGTAGCAGAGGGGATCTTCCATTTCAGGGCGCGCAGCATGGTATCAATCATGCGCTCAAAAGTTGCGGGCGCGTTGCACAGCCGGAAAGGCATCACGCCGAATTCGTATAGCCCGTCGGGGTTTGCGAATGCCGTTTTCGCTTTGTCGTCTTCATGCATGGGAATTTGCCAGTATCCTGAACGCAGGTCGAGGTTTGAAAAGTGTTCCGCGCCGTGTAGGTATTCAAGGGCGCCGACAGTGCGTTGCATGGGGTACACGTCCTCGCGAGTGATCTTATTGATAGCCCGGTAATCGACGCGATAGCGCAGTGAGCCATCCTTTTTACGAACCAAAACCACAGGAGACGACCAAGAGCTAGCTGAGGGACGAATTACCTCTAGTTTGAGCATGCCAGCTACATTTTACCCTATAATTTTTCTTTCAGCAAGAGACACGCGGTAGGGCCGGCAGTGTGCAATAGATCTTCTTACCGTCTGCATTCGATGTGTTGTAGTGGTTGTGCGGCCCAACTTCGACGAGTAAATATCGATAGGACTTGCGTGGTTCTTTAACAAAGCAAGCAGTTGTAGCGTTTGTGAAGCTGTCAAGTCATTACTGATGGCTACAGTAAAGGCAGAAGAAGAAGCAGGCTCACCACTCACGGGATCGTTGGAGGAGACGGCTTGAATGGGCCCGACGTACGCGGGCTCGAGATCGGTAACGCAGGTCACTGTGGTGCTTCGTGGAAGTAGAACTTTCTCTGATGTTTGATTCACGGCGGTGACTACTGCAGAGCCATTGGGAAAACGAACCACATGGGACGCGAGAATGATGCCTTTACCGACGCAACTGAATGATGGCGAGACCAAGACGTCATCATCGTCTATCTCCTTAAAGGTAATAGTCACAATTCGCTCCTGACGCGGGGGCAGTTCGGTATCTTCCGCAGCACTCATATGGAGTGGCTTGTGGGTGTCGTCGTCGAGCATGTAGTTGGTGTCAGTGAGGTGGTCGACGCGTTGTCCACAACATATCCTTTTTTATAGGGCAGAACAAAAAATTTTTAGTGTTCTTTTCTAGCTAAGAAGCCATTGAAAAGCATGCAAAAAACAAAGGATACTGTCAGTACAATGGTTTCCACAGGAGAACTATGTGCGGTATACTGGACGCTGGGATTCATTTGTTGCACATATGGATACACACATTCTGCTATCGTCCTTGAAAGAGTGTTGATTTAAGCTCTGTCAGAAGGTTAATCGTCTTATAAAACAAAAATGCTTTCTTTTGACCCAAGAAAAAGTTTCTCGTGGTTAGCTGTGGTACATAGCGTTCAGCACCATGGAGGGAAAAAACCTAGCAGGGAGCACGCCCAGCGTCCACCAGTCAGCATCATCAGACGCCACTCCCTCCTCATGCTCCATGCTCTTGTTAGATTGCCAGCATGCCCCAGTTTCATGTTTTATGGCTGGGCTTCAAGATTGCAATGCGACGCTGCCTCTTGTTTTCTTTTGTCCCTGAATGTTTAGCACGATGTGCGCCGATTGCGTACTGGTGTCCAGAGTAGTAGACATGACACATTCTCGCATTGCCAGCGAACTTCTCATTACAAAGCTACCTTTCTGCAACAATGTTTCAAGAATACATAAGACAGTTCGCACGATATAAATTATTTGAATTGTGCGCAGATAGCTTCTGAAATAATTTTCTACACTTGACCACATCGTGCCCGCGCGTTTCCGCGTAGATAACACCATTACTCTGAGGCGCCCCCATCAGAAAAAGGGTCTGAAGGAGGAACATCATTTCAGAACATATTGCTCAACTCTTACGGAAGCTGCCAAAGTGGTTTTAGTTCCGATTGTAACTCTGCTTGCTTTTCTGTACCGCTTTTGTGTTATGTCCCGTACACTGCTTACTGGGTCGGAAAGGGATATAGCCGCGGAAGGAGAACACAGAAAATTCAATCTTAAAATTAGTTCCTGAGAGCAGTGTGTCAGGACAGCGAACTGGCGATGTGTCGGATACTATCGATAAAAACACGGGCAGTACGGAAGGGTGAATCCTGGGCAGCAACTAACGTGGGTCCATTGTAAGGCGCAATCACTTTCTTCAGACGTTGGTACAAATCAGCACGCATAACAGAAAATGTCGAACCCGTGTCTACCAAAGCATCGACGTGCACTCCTTCCACGACCACAAAAACCATGTTGCACGGGCCTAATGGAGCAATATAAGTCCTAAATTCGAATGCAGTTTTTCCTCCGGAAACTGCATAATTTAGTTTTCCGAATGATTGTCACTGGCGAATGGCGCAGGTCGTAGTGGAGAGGAGGAGCGGCGATAGGGCGAAGGTGAGCGTCGTCATGCGTTCCGGCTGTTCCGTGGTGCACTCGATGCGGGTGGAGATGGTGATCGGTGCGGAGGCGACGAGTAACGCTGACCTTGATACGAAGCCGTCGAGGAAAAATCTCGTTCACGCATGTCGTAACCCCGACGCTCGTCTTGCTGGCGCTTGCGGCAGAAACGAGAAATGTGGCCATGATACCCACAGTAATAGCATACTGGGCGGGACAAGCGCCATGATGGTGGGTAGAAGGCGCTCGCAGTACCTGGAAAGAGTGCGGTCAGGTGGGCAGCTGAAGGATCAGGCGGTACCGAACGGAAATTTACGGCAGGCGCGGCAGTGACCGACGCGTACGATGATAGCGGCAACGTCACATTTGCGTCGCTGGGAGGCGCGGCAGCACCTTGCGCGTAGGTTGGTACTGGCCGAGAAGTGGGTGACTAGACGTTGGCAGGGCAGGCCATTTATGTGAGTTCCTCCCTGATGATGTGACGCAAGGCCGCTCCGGCAGACTGTGTAGAACACGGTGATGGAGGTGAGAAGCCCATAGACTGCAATTCTTCACGTATGATGTCCCTCGTGAGGTCAAGAAGTGTCACAAGTAGGAATGTGCCAAGAAGAAGAGTGAGAAGTCCGTTGAGAGAAAAGCACGTGAAATAAAACATGTGATGGAAGAGAAAAAAGAATACTAAGAGAGGAGTTCGAAAGGGCGCAAGCTCAGAAGCTTCGGCGGACGTGTGCGGGAAGCCGGGCAGTTGGTTCTCCAGCCATGGCCTGGAGACCTGCTTGCCGATCGCGTTGTCCTGGGTTAGACCTTGCAGCCGTCACCTGTCTGCACCCTGTGTCCACGACCAACCACCTGCCAGCGTCTTTGGGCTCGGCGCGCTGCAGACCGCGTCAGGTGCCACACTGGTCTGGCGCCACACTAGCGAAGACCCTCCGTCATCGCCATTGAGGCCAGCAGCCAAGCCACGTCGACACATCATGACCGACGTCTGATGCCACGTCGGGGGAGCGGCCACCGCATCGCAGGGGCGGTCAGGATGTTTAAGTTTTCGTTCTTGTGAAGGTTGCATTTAAAATGCGTAGTGTTGCTTATTTGTAGATGTATTATTCATTGTGTATATAGGTGTGCTGTGCTTTAAGGGTTTGGACTTGTGCGTGATTTTTTGTTGCTCAGGTAAATGATTCGTGTGGTACAAAGATGTCCTGTCTATCTCTAGACCACGAAAATTTGTGACAACTGGCGAGCCTGCCAGGATGCCGTTTCCTGCCCGTCACGAATTTTTCAGGTCTAGGGATGGGCGTAGGCAAGCTGTTAAGTGTGGCAAAGAACTTCGATTTTTCTAAGGAAGAGGCGTTGTGGCTGGTAAAAGAAAAAAAACAACGCACTGAAGCCGAATGCGATGGCGCATGTGCGGAGGCGCGAGAAGCGCATGAGAGAAAAAAGAAATCTTCGAATTGAAGCTGCGATTAGCCCAAGTCACCGAATGTAGTCAGGACGCGCAGAGGGTGGTGTCAGAATCGTCTGGCTCGCAGTCACCCAGAGCCAACAAAATATACCCTGGAAATCTCATGGCGCCGTTTGAAGAGAGGCGCGATTATTTGGACGCGTTCCTACATCGTTTGGTACGCATAGCCATGGGGTAGGGTTGGGGCCGAAGGGAGTGGGCAATGGCCCTCAGTCTTTGTTGGAGTGGCGTTGAGCGTTTTCGGTACGATGACAGCCTCTGACTCGCTTGACTATGACAAGGTTAAAAGAGCCTTGCTGCAGAGATAGATAGATAGATAGATAGATAGATAGATAGATAGATAGATAGATAGATAGATAGATAGATAGATAGATAGATAGATAGATAGATAGATAGATAGATAGATAGATAGATAGATAGATAGATAGATAGATAGATAGATAGATAGATAGATAGATAGACACGCTCAAAATGCTTTTTGTTCGCCAAGAATTGCATCATGGTGAAAAACTAAATGCTGTTTTGACATAACGAACTCGAACGTTGAAACGCCAATACATGAAGTAGTGGAACCCGTGTGAAGAATGATTCAACGACACGTCTGCAACGGGCGCTTATTTCTGACCGCCGCACAGGAGCGCAGGAGCACCTTCATTGCTTCCAACATTGACATTAGAGCTTCATGATGTTTTCATAGTTACGATGCCACGCGAACGTGCATTGTGGACGGTGACTCTGAAAATGCTGTCCTTGAGTTTCATATTGCCAGGGTGAGTAATCACACCCTACATCTTTCATTGGTGGTACCTACATAAGCAGCGCCCCTGGCACGTCGTTCCTTGCTGTAGCATCCGTTACGAAGTCACATAAATTTATCGGTGCCTAATACTTCTTGGTGGCGGTGGTGATGATGTGCATCGGCAGGTTCGCGAGCACCTGGTTACTGAAGAGATGAGACCTCCTGCACAATGTCTTCGCGAGCTGCTAAGCGCTGACTCCGATTCCCGAATGTGAAAGGGGCATCCATCAGAGAACAGGAGAGAGTCGACATAGGAACCATGGCTTCTAATCAGCTGCGAGATGCAAAGGCATCCGCAAATTCTCCCTTTAACACTGCGAGAGTTTTCCCAACCTTCCGGGCAAGAGCTTCAAAAGGACTTTTGGGGGAAGTATTTCCAACAAGTGTCCCAATAATTCCCCCCACACTAAAGCTATTGGGACAAACACTGAAGAGCTCGCGCAGAATGCAGCCCATTGTTCTCGTCGAAGTATTTTAGCGTGCCTACGAATTACGGCGTTGATTCGATTCAGTGCTGTTTTCAGCTCTGGTTTATCCCCTTTCCTCAATAACTTACGTTCTGCTTTACTACGGGTGGTACAAAGGTTGCGTAGCTTCAAGGCAGGGGCAGGGAAATGCTTCGGCAATTTCATTGAGTTTGTGGCCGCTTTCTTGTTGCGCAGCGTGTCAGCAAATAGGTCTGTAGTAGACTCCTCAAGGAATTCTAGATAGGTGTTCCACCCTGTGACAGAGGAGAAGTTGAGTTGACTGTTTTGATATCCATCAACGCTCGTAAATATGAGGAAATGATTGCTGTCCATTTGGTCTAAAGGCGGGGTCAACGAAACCATGACATCCGCTGAATGCATTACGAGGTCGATAACACTGCTAGTATTTGGGGCCTAAAAATTTTTTTTTGTTATTTACCACGCACAGACTCTCCGCATCCATAGCTTCAACAATTTGTCGTCCTGTGTCTGTCAGCTTGTCACCCCACAGCGAATGATAAGCGTTGCTGTCTCCACAAAATATCCGAAGCGGAAGGCAACGGCTGCAGAGATCCTTGATGAGGGATTTCACGAGAACCTTCTTGAGGACTACGTAGATTGACACTACACTTAGACTTCTTCCGCCTAACCGCACTTTAATTGCGACTACTTCTACTGTAAGAGAGCAAAGGTCTTGAACCGGCAGAACAATGTGCGGTATTTCACGTCTAATGAAGAGAGTTGCAGTTCCGTGAAGGAAAGAGGGAACGCTCTGGTTTACGTGAACGACGTAGCCCGAAATTGATCGAGCATTTGGTAGACCGCCCTCAGAAAGGACAAGCATGAGCACAAGGGTTTCCCGTGAGAATGAATTAAGCTCGCACAGATGGAGATGGAGACCAGCGAAGTTACATTGCATTATTAGGGGCACATTGGAGCGACAACAGGAACTTGGAAACATTGGTGTAGCCATGTCGCAGCGAGTTTCAATGAGCGGAGGCGCACAGAACTACTGACTCCAGGGCCAGTACTGCTTCCAGTAAGTCTTTCTCTGAGCTTTCAGGCATCCTGGCAATTTGCGATCGCAGCGCCTTGAGCAAGGCACGCAGAACTCGGTGGCAATACTCTGACAATTGACGTGAGCAAACTCGCCACTGCTGTTGGAAAAAATGTGGAAATGTAGGATTCATTACGTGATCTTGGCGTTACACTCGCAGTGTTGGTGGCATCACTCGGTGCTGTGGTCATGGAATTTCCTCGAACTGGATTACCTTATTCTGTGTTCGCTGTGGCCTTCTGTCAGGAATCGCTTTCCAGTTTCCCGTGGTGGTAGACTTTTCGACTTTCTTAGCGGAAATGTTAAAAGTACAATAGGTCGATTGTAGTCGAGGGCAGTCCTTTGTGTAGTGAAAACGATGACCATCTTGTTTATGCGAAGCTACCTTCTCACTGGCTGAGTCCAGTTGAATCATGGGCCCTGCAATGAATAATTTTATTGCGACAGCAATTATATGGACCCTCTCGGCTGGTTTTTACCGTCGGCGTCGCCGGCGCCGTCATGTCTCGTATATGTAATGTATCTATATATTTATAAAAGCCACGAAAAAATAATTCAGAGAAATGTTTCCGACGCGCGCCATCGAACGAGGGACCTCTCGCTCCGCAGCGTGTGGCGTTAACAGCTAAGCCACGAAAGCGCACGTACTTCAACGTTCCAACTGCAAGCTATTTATACACACCACTTACCACTGGCGATGTGGTACGCCAATCTCGGGGGGAATATCAGCGTGTTCTCAGCATTACCAGCGAGATGGCGAAATGGCGGAAAGGGCGCGCTGGGCATGAGTCCGTTCGTCGCGACACGCGCGCTCATGCGCTCGTCTTCAACACGTACTTTATGCCACGGAGGGGGGGGCGGGGGGGTAGACACGCATGAGCGCGCGCGCGCGCTTATCTCGCGGTGGGGGAAAATTGTACGTCTTGAACTGTCACCGGAACGATTGCGTTGTAGTTACCGAGCGCACGAAGGTCACTTCGCTCGCTGCAATGTCACCGTTTGCGAAAAGAGTGCGCTTTTAAAACACAGCGACGTAACCAGTGGCGTAGCCAAGGGGGGGGGGTTGGGGGGTTCAAACTTCCCCCCGAAATCTTTCAGTTTTGCTTGCGTATATATGCACGCACACATACAAACGCACACACGAACATATATAAAGTATGGTTGAACCCCCCCCCGGAAAAAATTTCTGGCTACGCTACTGGAAGTAACAACTGAGACACTTGTTAGTTCGCGCTCGTCTGTACCAGTGAGTACGTTTCGTGCGTCGTTTTTGTTCCAGCAGCGCGTTAGGTGTCGAGCTGTGAACGTTCTTATTTCGCTCTCGTGCTGTGTATGTTGTTTTCGTGTGTCATGTGTGCGTGAGTAGCGCGCTGCACATTTCGATCTGCTTGCCATTCTTCGCTTGAGATTCCAATTTCTTGCTATCGCAGTCATTGCTTCGTCTTGCGGCGAAACTGACTTTTTTATATTTTTCTCGAACGCTGCTGGCCTGGAAGGGCACCAACTGTAACTTACAGGATGTTGCCACCGCAGTTCATGCACACAAAAGTTCTCCTTAAGTTATGATATCTATAAATTATGGAATCCACCACAGCGCTTTCATCGGTGGTCCCCGGTGCAATGCTTCGCGATATGTCAAAAACGTTGCCACTTAAAAAAACATCTCGGTGGTACCTCCACGTGATCTGTAACCTGATGTCGCATGAAGCCAAGATTAATTTCATTGGGACGCTCACTGTTTGGAGTGAAACTCAAAAGCACAGCGCCTGTTCTTCTCATCTGTCACGTAGAACTTGTTTGTACACGAAGAGTTATCCTCTGCGCATTAAACACACTCTGTGGCCTCAAGGAGATCATAAGCTTTTCGTCTGAGTACCATCTTGGGACCCCTCTGATCATGCATCTTTTCTTTAAGTAGGCGTTCGGCACTGGCGCACTGACAGGTACATTGCAAATGATCTTAAAGCGGAGAATTTGCAAATGGTCTTGCACTGGATGAGTACGTTGGCACGTTTTGTTTTTCTGTTACACATTTAGAAGTAATGCCTACATTTAGGAGTACGTTGGCATGTTTTTCTGTTGCACATTTAGAAGTAATGCTGTTTTAAGCGCCTTCCGCTGTAAAGCGGCTCCAGATTGGGGCTGCTCCCAACATGCTTTCAGTGTCCGAATACGTGTGATTGGGTTCACGTGCCTGAGGTTTTAGCCGTCTTGATTTGATGTAAGTAGAACAGGAATTCCCACTGCCCTGTCTTTGCGGTGACGCACAACCTAGAAACATCCTTCATCGATATCTTCCGTATCTGCGACGATTGTGTCTCCGATAACGGTCTACTCATCGTCAGTCGCCTCAACTTCAGAAGCGCTTGCTGTTTCGTTGACGCCTGAACGCTTCTCACAATGTGCTGCCCCTACTGATGACATGTCTGAGCCGCTGCTGTTGTCCGCTGGGGTCTTCTGATTCCTTTCTGGAGCGGCAGGCGAAGACGAGGCCGCCGGCCTTCGATAAGGAACAAACCTTATTGCACATCATCATCATCAGCAGCATGTCTACGCCCACTGCAGGGCAAAGGCCTCTCCCATGTTTCGCCAATCAACCCGGTCCTGTGCTTTCTGCTGCCACGTTATACCTGCAAACTTCTTAATCTCATCTACCCACCTAATTTTCTGTCTCCCCCCTCACGCGTTTGCCATCTCTTGGAATCCAGTCAGTTACCCTTAATGACCAGCGGTTATCCTGTCGACGTGCTACGTGCCCGGCCCATATCCATTTCTTCTTCTTGATTTCAACTATGATATCCTTAACTCCCGTTTGTTCCCTGACCCACTCTGCTCTCTTCCTGTCTCTTAAGGTTACACCTATCATTTTCCTTTCCATCGCTCGCTGTGTCGTCCTCAGTTTAAGTTGAACCCTCTTTGTAAGTCTCCAGGTTTCTGCTCCGTAGGTAAGTACCGGTAAGATGCAGCTGTTATATACCTTCCTCTTGAGGGATAGTGGTAGACTACCATTCATGATTTGATAATGCTTGCCGAATGAGCCCCATCCCATCCTTATTCTTCTAGTTATTTCACTCTCATGGTTCGGCTCCGCGGTTACTACCTGTCCTAAGTAGACGTACTCCTTTACAACTTCCAGTGTCTCGCCACCTATCGCAAAGCGCTGTTCTCTGCCAAGATTGTTCCACATTACTTTAGTTTTATGCATATTAATTTTCAGACCCACTCTTCTACTTTCCGTATCCAGTTCAGTAATCATAAGCTGTAATTCGTCTCCCGCGTTACTCATCAATGCAATGTCATCAGCGAATCGCAGGTTACTGAGATACTCTCCATTAACTCTTATCCCTAACTCTTCCCAATCTAGGGCCCTGAAAATCTCCTGTAAACACGCGGTGAATAGCATCGGAGAGATCGTGTCTCCCTGTCGTACGCCCTTCTTTATTGGGATTCTGTCGCTTTCTTTATGGAGGACTATCGTAGCTGTGGATCCGCTGTAGATTGTATTGCACATACCCATGATGTAATGTACCCATGACAGACGGGGCTCCGCCGAACAAATGTAGCGCCATCATGAAATAATTACACCATCTCCCGCTGAAGGGGACCATGAGGCGATGCGAAGAAGCGCATGGGTCGACTTAAAGTTCTGTTCATCTCGAGCACCTTGCCCGATGTTAACGCGTCCTTGCAAGTGGAGCACACCATGCATTCCCTGTAGTTGCTGTTGCTGTTACTCGTCCCGAACTCTTGTTGGAGCACGTCACGCGCATTCATCGCCACGCCACGCGAGAGCACGTGGGTTCATCGCGCGTCTGCAGAGTCTCGTTCACCGACGCCATCACGTGTAAGGGGGGAGAGGCCACAGCGTCTTACCCAGCCCCTTACACCGGCCTGAACGTGCTAGCGCGTGCCAGCATGTCAGCGTGTTGATTAGGATACAGCGCGTTGGTTCATCGCGCGTCTTTAGAATCTCGTTCCCCGACGCCATCAGCAACGGCGCCATAGCGCCGTTGCGAAGGAGAGTGCAACGGAGCGAGCGCTCGCCGCAGTATATACGAGCGCCCAGCTGCGCCGGAGAGAGAGAAACGAGAGAGGAGAAACGAAGCGGAGGCAGCGCTTACGCCACCCCTCCACCCCACGGGGGCTCACCCGAGGAGAGGGTCCTCCCACCTCCTCGCGCTCACGCGATAGGGGGCGGAGCTGGCGCATGCTCAGTAAGGGCGAGGACACCGCAGGCACACCGCATTGAGCTCCGCCATAAGACGCTCCGCATCTAAACGAACCTATTGAAGCAATGTATGAACTGAGAGAGAGAGATAATGTCTTTGATTGAACGCAGCAAACTTACCCACCGTACGGAAATCGCTGATATGCCAGTTTGCATTGGAAATGGAAGTGAGAAGACAAGCAAAACAGAGCCACCAAAAAATGAAACGAAAAGATAAAGAGGAAAAAAAAACGCCAGACCTGCGCGCAACGTGCAGCACAGTGAAAGCGAAAGCTGCATGAGCTGCCTCTCTAGAGTCTTTTTAAACACTCGTGGGACAACTACCGCAAAGAAACTTGCATGGCACCCACTACGCCGTAAATCATCATAATTTTGTGTAATGGGGAAGGCACTCAATATGCCATTATTCTTCATTATTCGGAGAAGCGTGGTACCCGCTACACACCTTTAAGTCATTATGTGCCCTGTGTTATGGCTGTGGCTGATGATGGAGAATTATGACTGAGCCTTTTGTAACGGGTTGGAAGCACTCAATGACCCACTTGTTCTACAACTCACATTATGTGACGCCTGGTTGTTACTTTATTCTTCTGAAACGCTTTATTACACATCTTCACGTGATTCCTTACCCGACATGAAGCCTGCATAGGGTCTCTTCGCAAAGCAGTTTCGAGCACCGGACCGTTATGGATGAAATGGCATCCGCTTTCTTGCTGTCAAAAATAAGAATGGCGTAACTTATGACCTAGTTATGCTCCTGGGCCTGCATTGTATATCCAAACCGGAAAAGCCATTGACAACGTGGATGTAGAAGTGAGATCTGTGCGGGAATACTTTTTGCGAATCTGTGTGCCGTTTTTTGAAGTGCTGAAAAGCCAGGAGGATGTCCCGGAGTGGATTTCGCGTGTGGAACCACTGTTACGCATGCTAAAGTTTTGATAACTAGTTAGCTCAGAGCTGATGGTTCATAATTGCACTTTGCACTTGTATTTTTATTCCCTTGTATTTGGCGAAGATGTGAACAGCCTTGATATGCAAGGCAACAAATAAAAGCCCTGCGTGGCTGTGCGGTGCAATACTGGGCTGCCGCGCAGAAGGCCCGGGTTCGAATCCCATTGTATCCTGGATTTTTTTTTGTTTATCTAGCCTTATTTCATATTACACGTGATAGCGGTTACGGACACCGATGGCAGCGGCGGCGGCAGAGGATAACTACGGCGTCAAAATCGGCCCTTGTTGGGATCTCATAGCAACTTTCGCTCTAAACTAGCATAGCTTGAACTCGAGGCAGAATGGACCTTTCCAGAAATCGCAGCGCCGCGCCCTCCCCTGGTGGATCGGCCCTGGGGCATTATGGGAGAGCGGAGCGCCGGGCGGGCAGAGCAGACGCCTTCTCGCTTTCGCCTGCTTTCTTCGCGCGCCGTGAATGGTTTTGGATGGCGTAAGGTGTTGCTGTTCTGAAGAAACGGCTACTTCTGAGCGCTCCAACTTTCCTGCACGCAAACTAGACTGTGTTGTTCGTTCCAAATAGCCATATTCATCACTCAACATGCCGGAGAAGAAGGAAAGCGGCGGACAAACCTGTTCCGCTCTTGGATGAAATAACAGGCGAAAGACACTGGACGTTTCGTTTCATTGCTTGGTGCTACTTCAGGACTTGAATTTCGGTGATGCTGCAGTTAAGTTTGACCTTTGTTAAGATGTGTGTGTTTTTATTCACTGTGATTACGGGGCTGGGATTTTACACTTGGAAGCATGCCGTGTAACTATGCGCATTTATTAAGGCGAAAGCCTTGGATGCCTCATTAGAAACTCACAGGGTCCCCTATGCATTCAGCTAAGACGACTCGAAGACTAAAGCCATCTTATGTTTCTTCTCAGTCGATGTACTGATCCTAGCCCCTTTTCAGTGTCAGCAGGATTTTCTCTTGGGCGGAAACCCGTCTTGCATCGCGGCTGGGGATGGGGGCGATCTCTAGTGTAGCTTGGGTGTGGGCTTGAGGGGGGCTGGTGCCCCTTTTGCACCCCCCTGCCGACGCCCATGCCCGCCACCATCCCCACCACGCTTCGTTAGGTACTTGCTGCACCTAACGAGGTTTTGCACTGCCTCCAAGATCAGAGTCGCCTCATCTGATTTCGCATTGCCTCCGTGATTGAAAAACCTTTGACCAAGCTAGGATGTCATGCGATGACGTGATCGTGTCAAGTCCCGTGAAGTCTTAATGACGTCGCATTTTTTGGCGATCTTTGACGTCATAGATGGTGTCGTCACCGCGTGATGACGAATTTTCGCATCACTCAACGCCGCCGACGTGGGACGCTAATGGTTAAATTTCACGTTCGATGAGGCATCTAAGTTATTCGCCTAAAAACACAAAAATTGACCATCGGTGGTTTTGGCGTCCCGCGGCGTCAACAAGAGTGATGCAAAAATCGTCACGTGATAGCGTCACGATATGACGTCGTCGTGACATCACAGATCACCAGAATGTGAGGTCATCATGACGTCGCATGATGACGCCACCGCACGATATCGTCGCTTTGCACTGCCTCCGTGATCGGTGGGCCGATCACGGAGGCCGAGCAAAACCAGGTGAGGTGCTGAAAGTATGGAATGCCTCTGGTCATAGAACCAGTGCAAAATCACGTTACGTGCAGAAAACTTTCGAAGGGGAGCGGGAAGGACCAATAAATCGACTGAAGAAAAAGAAGACGGCTTCGCCTTTAAGTCGTCTTAAGCAAATGCATAAGGAACCCTGCGAGTTTTTTATGGCACTCTTACGTAGTGTTTACTTTGCTATGTACTGCTTGGTTATGTTCTGTCGGATCTGCTTGTTATTCACCACAAACCTAGAGGCCTCACCTATATTGGCTTCGCGAATCTCATTTTTTGGTTCCCTGTGTCAAGGCAAAGAGTGCTAGTTGTTTCATTATTATCGATACAAAATCGACAATCGAAGCCAGCTTCTTTCACATTTCCAGCTGATGTAAGCTGACCATTGTTTTTAAAACCACGGTCTCACCAGTAACAGCCTTGCACAGCAGTACTTCATAAAGTTTTTCTGACTTAAAAATTTTGTACACAGATACTGAGTGCTTATCAGCACCATGAGAATGCTCATGCTGCAGAATTTTCGCTATTGAATACGCCTGTGGCAAGTCCTTCAGATTTTTTGTGCATGGCCCTTTTGGCAAAGGTGACAGGAACGTCTGTATGTCTTCGGCAGCTTGGAGGGGCATCTGCATCCAAACGACAGATCACTAAATTAGCATAATCACAAACTGTATGGTCAGCTTACATCAGCTGGAAATTCCTTCCCATTGTTAACTCGGGAGTTACGACATTTTGCACAATCAGGTCCAAAATTCTTGAGTTAATTTCCAAGTCATGTCGATGAAACAGGCGCGACACAGAGACAGCATGTTTTACGTTGTTTGAAAACAAGTACAGGGAAGTCAAATGTGCAGAATATTCTTGCTTCATGTAGCGCGACACTGCGCCTTGATTACGCGATCTCCGCAGCCGACAGCACTCACTTGACGTCAGCTCCATGAGCGTGTTGGTAGCTGGTTTTTACTACTCTCAGCGTCCCAAGTGTAAAGTTTCTAACACGCAGCATTTGAAACAAGCAATTAGTATCCCAATCTACACAGCGTAGTTGGGGTCGAACCCATTTATGACGGTGCGATTTTGACATCGATTATTATGCGATAAGTCCCACGGTCCAGCTGTACGGTCATGCTGACAATAAAACAAACCAGGAAAGCTTCCGCTACTTGTAAAGACGACCAACGATGCGCAGTGGACTCGCCGCGAAAGCAGTATAATGTTTCCAATTCAATGGGCCTTTTCGCGGGTACGTGAGCATTTTCCCGGGTTATTAATAAGTCAAGGATACTTACTGTTTGCTGGCTATTATCTATGTTGCTCTGGGTTTTGCCTCTTATGTGAGTGCAGATTAAAGCGCGGTTATCACGCGCGATATTCCTGCAACGACGCGCTAGTACGCCGGCACTCTAGAAACGAGGTGAGCCAACGCTTCCGCGAGCAGACGACACTCCGCCGTCGCTCCGGCTTCCCATAACGCTTTGCGGCTGCCGTAGGTGGCGCGCGGGAATTTTTGGAAAGGTCCATTGTACCTACGTAGTCCGGCCTTTGCTGTTCTAAGTTTACCAAACATTCTCTTTATTTCATCCTCCATTTCTTTATTCTCTCTTCTCTCTGTTTTCTCGATGTATTTTTTTTCATCTGTTTATTTCTATTCACTTATATATCTCTGTCCAATTTTTCCTTTCTTCCTCTATCTGTCTTCCTCTTTCACCTTTTCTCTCTCACTCTATTCATCGCTTGCTTCCTCTTTTTTGCTATTATTTTCTTTATCTATTGGTCTATTTCTTTCGCTGTCTTTTGATGTGTCTCTAGCCTTCTCTCTTGCTTGCTTTGTGTGCATTTATTTATATATTTTTCCCCTTCTCACTCTTTCTAAAGTATGCTTCATTATCTTTCCCTTTGTTTTTTTCTCTCCTCCTCACCATCACATCAACCCTCAGGCTCAATTTCCTTTCCCACTCCCCTGTTACACTCATTATGCTGTACTAGGCTGTTCTATCCTCTGCTAGCGTACCTGGATAGCCGAGTGGCAATAAAGAGAAAGAAAGCCTGTATAGCCGAGTGGTTAGGACGCTTTCCTACGGATCGAGGAACGCTGGTTATAATCCCACCTTGTGAAAGAATCTCTTCAGCACGAATCGCTCTCTCGTTTTTGCTTTCTATTTTTTTTTTTTGCTTGCTCTCTCTCTCTCTCTGTACTCGTTCTTACACCCATCAGCAATATTACAGGCCACGCCCGAGAAATCAGCTGACATGTTTTTGGAGCGAAGGAGAAGACGAAGATGAAGAAGAAGCACGTGCCGGTTCATGATGACAATCGTTTCTGCTTCCGACCGAAAAATTACGGCAAGCTTCAAGAGCTTACCAGGGCAGAAGAATGGACAGGCCAAGAGCTCTCCTGCACACTTACGGAGACGCAATGGGGACTGGGGTCGTTGACGCCGTTGAATGCGCAGAACGCTCGCGATTCGCGGTGATGGTTGCCGATTGGAACGGCCAAACGAGAATATCGGCAAGTATAGCGTACGAGCACGCACAAGAAGCGGAGGAAGTACCGCTGGCACTCGCGCTCACGGATCCGACATGCACGACTGTCCTCTGCGACACGAGACAAGCGGTCAGAAAGTTCGCCATTGGATGGATCTCGGAACGAGCGGCCATATTTCTGCGCAATAGAAAAGTCCAGCGGGATGTAGAACTTTAAACCAGAATCCTGTGGTTCTCGGCTGACACGAAAGTGGTATTCGAGACTCACCGCAACCTAAACGAGACGGCACATGCCAAGGCGTGCGAGCTTGCGAACAGCGCCGGCGACCGTCGTCTAAGGGGCAACACGAAACACCGTTTGAAGAGCTACAATCAAATTACCAATGCCTTCTACCTGGCCTGCCGAACCTTTGCTCCGCCCAGCGACACGCTGAACAAGACGCAGGCGGCGGCCCTATGACAACTGCAGACGCGCACCTACCCCAACCCCGCACTGTGTAACAGACTCTACCCTAATACATACCCGACAAATATATGCAAGGCCTGCGGTATTGAGCTCACCACATGAACCCACATGCTCTTGTATTCTGCCAAAAACGCGCAAGGTGCTAACTCCGGAACCCTTCCGCCGCGGTGGGCAGCTGCCTTGCGCCACCCCCGCCTCGGCGACCAACTTTGGGTCATCCAGCAGGCCCGCGAGGCGGCAGGTGAGGCACGGCCTCAACGTCCCCACGTGGGAGCCCTAAGACCGGGTCGGCGAAAGCTCTGCCGGGCTGCCAATAAAGTTCTAACCAACCAACATCAACTGCTTCGCTCTTTATAGAAAGTTCGAGCATTGATTTGTCCGTGGTTTTTATGTGCATAACCTTGAATGAGGGGACACATTTCACTGCTTAAAGTGCAAATGAGGGTGACTGACACCACTGAACGAAACTTTAGAGAGTGGACAAATCTTGTTGAAATATGTAAATCGAAAGTTCTTTACACACTTGTGCCAGTCATTGGGAAAGGTTCCCATACGCAAAGAGGTGTGTTGCGCATAGTGGTAACTATTCAACCCTATGAAACAACTATTCCACGGTTTTTTGTGCAAACAGCACTACATGATGATGAGGCGCGCACCCTATTCCTTTTTTTTTTCGCATTTGACGTTATAGTTGCAGACTTAAGATTAACTGTTACCATCAGGGATTCTCTACAACTTGCCGTTGCGCTACTAAGCGCTATATCGTAAGCTGGGCTTCTGAAACGTGCACTTAATTCTACGTTCTGTTGAATTGTGCCAGTGCATGGTGCGTATTTCCTTTTTCCTGCCGTATTAAATTTGCTAGATAGTATACTAATAGAATATTGCAACTAGTTTAATGTTCTCAACTGTATGCATGGTAGAAATTTTGGCTACACATGTGAAACTTCCGCATGCACCAGGTGTACGTTTTTCGGGATTTTTTTTCTGCAGTAGACGGTTAATTGAATAGAAAAGTATTACTGTTTTCTTTCTTTTTGTTTAGATAACAAGTCGAAGAGCTGCGGTAAGTACACATCGCTTTTAAATTGCTTTGAATACAATGATTTTTCTTCGGCAAGAAAAAATAATTCTTCCTTCATTCTTGGCACCACTAGTGCGAAGCGGCCATTCTGTCTATTTTGATATGTTCCTTTCTCTCACTATTTCTTTCGACTGGGGCATTCATTGAGGAAAATTAGGCAGCAAGCAATAAAATATCCGCAACACAAAGGTTAGTCTGCGGCATGGCGTAGGATTTGAGGCTGTGAATTCTAAAGGTTTTGTTTTATAGGAAGAGAGCCTTCATTAAGCTGCACATGATTAGGCAGTAATAATAATAATAATAATAATAATAATAATAATAATAATGATGATAACGACAACAACAACAACAATAATAATAATAATAATAATAATAATAATAATAGTAATAATTTTGAGCGTGGCGGGCCCAGGTCCCCGCCCCATGACAAATTGGACGCTTTTTTCAACCATCAATCCCCTCGCACCGAAAAGACTCTCATGGTCGCCTAAGATGACTTGAAGGCGAAATCCATCTTATTTTTATTTTCCTCCATCGATTGTATTGATCCACACAGCCTTGCAAGATTTCTACACCTGGTGGCCTTGCACCGCCACCGGAGTCGAAGGAAATAAATATTTTGCACCTCACGCATCGGCCCACCTGTCACCACCTGACGATGTCATGAGATGACCTCATCACTTGATCTCACATTGTTATGTCACGAGCTTAATTAGAAATAAGAGAAAAGAAAGCCAACTATAGGCGGTGTTATATACAGTATATATGATGCAAACGGGAAGAAAGTGCAGTAGACGAAAAGATAACTTGTGACAGCGACAGCCAGCAGCCAGATATCTTTTAGTCCAGATTACTTTCTTCACATTTGCATAATAATTACTACAAATTACATCTCCTATACATTCCTTGGATTTCTTGTCTGTTAGTTCTAATTCATGTTGTGTCTAGCGCACAAGAAACGAGCCCGAAAAATTGCCCTTTGGTTCATTGTTGTGTCAAAGCGAAATGAACAGAACTTCATGAAAACGTCACACATTCTGGTGATCAGTGACGTGACGATGACCTCGTAAGGTGGCATGGTTAGATAAGGATTTCTTGGATCACTCGTGTTTACGCCAACAGTCAATTTTAGTGTTTGATTAGCCATCTAAGACCTTCGCCTTAATATTTGCGATAGACCACCGTCGCCAATATTTCAGGCCCACCGCCGCGCATCGAACACAAGGGTGACGACAGACAGGGTAAAAAACCTCCATGGAAAAAGAGCATTGCTAGCAGGGATGCGAATTCATTGAGTCTTCAAATTTTATTCACAGAAAGATGTAGTTTTCGGGTTTCTTTAGGAATGCCACCCTGAAAGATGTCCCTATTCTTCGTGTCAACCTGAAAGATGTCCCTATTTTTCGCCTAGTGATGACGAGCGAAAAGTGTAAATTACCCTACGCTTAGACCTGTGCTCCGGGCACAAAATCACCGCCGGCGGCGCATCAACGGCGCGGGGTTCATCGGATCGGCGGCGGCGCGGCGTGCGGGGGGTGGGGGGCGTAATTGAAGATTAAAGAGTTGGTGGGGGAGAGAACTTTGTCCCTCGAATTAAAAAAAAAAAAAGCTGTTTCCACGAAAGGGCGAAGCTGTGAACACGATAGCAACATGTCGTAATGTTATAACGAACTATTGGCTAGCACTTTACTCTTTTTCAGTCCCATCGCGCGAAACAGCAAAACGCTGGTGTATGGGAATACGACAGCTCCCGAGAAGGAAGCGGTTTTCGTGCATTTTGTCGGTCACAGCAGGAAGTGGTGAGATCATAGCGCGTAGAAGGGTATACGAACCGTTTGCTGATGCCTTTCTAGATAGCGCGCGCGCCAGAGCTCGCTACCGCGCCCTTATAGTCAAAGTTCGCAGCGGCGGCTCGAGCCACGCAGCCCCGGCGTTCCTTCATACTTCTTCGTCGAGCGAAATAAGCACAGGGCGCTTCTTTTCTGGTTGAGGAGCAATCAATGGCAGGCCTCACACGTGGAGGGATGTTATCGCATACGCCCTTCGTGCGACGGAGATGGGCAGCTAGTTTCATCTATGTCTCAACCGTGTTCCTGGCTAGCGCTCGCAAGCTTTTATTGGCGGGTACAGCATACGATGCGCGTACAAAATTTATCGATTTCGACTTTATAGGGAACATGACGGCGACAATGAAAACCTGTACAGTGTCCATATAATCGTTATCGCAATAAAAAAATGTACAAAAACTGTAGAAGCAAATTGGCATTTGTTCTTGAGCGCTGCATAGTCTTCGCTGTAAAGAGTTTGTCCGTTGGAAGAATCAAGTAATCCGGCGCCTCTTCCATTGGTTTCGTTCTCGCCTTCACTACAATTCTTACAACGATATCTCCTCGCTACTTATTTCTTCATAAACCGCGTGTATAATGGTAGCGCTAAGCGTTCAGCGTATTGGGATTTCGAGCTTGTCGGCTACACTTTGTTATTTCCGCTTGGATAATGGGAAACTCACAAAATGGAGCGAGATCAGTTGATCACACACGATAATCATGCGAGGTGAGAAGAACGGGTGGGCGAATGCATGGTAAAGCAAGGTAGGAGACAATTCACAGCAGATATTTCTCGTATATGGACCAATCGAATGTATGTCCTCTAATCATGTCACGTGAATAACTGTTATGGCGTCACGAAGAGCGCCAAAAAAGCGAGACATGCCTAGAGAGAATAACGCGCTCGATTTCGTATTTTCAGAGGCTGTTTGGAGCCCTTACAGAGACAGCGCGTGCAAACACAGACACAAGAGTGTAGTCAAGACACTGCAAACGCCGCTAAGTGAAAAATTGTACAGCGGCAGAAAAGAAGGTAGACAAAAAAAATTAAGGCACCTTCAGACTATAGTGATGCCAAACCTGACGGAAGTGCGGAGCTGGGCAGCAGTCTTCGTTTCTCTTCTATTTTCTTTCGTTCCTCCTCGCTTTCTTTCTTTTTTTATGTTCCTGCTTTTTCTGTCTTTATTTCTATTGATTTATTCCTATCTATTTTTCTATTTCTGTTTCCCTTTCTCGTTTTTTTTCTCGTTTTCTTCCTATTTTATTTTTCTATTTCTTGCTTGCTTCCTCTTTTTTTTCTTCTTTTTTTACGTGTTAGCCTGTGTCACGCCAAACGACTACAGCATACGAGAGCCCGGGTCTCTAAAGTGCTCCGCACTTAATAGCATCAAGTCGCTCGAAGAACAAGAAGGAGAAGACTTCTCCTTGGTGCGATCGCGCGCTCAATATGCAACAGATGGCTATGCTATACGTGGTTTTGCCTGCGTTTCGCAAAGCTACGACAGCATGCAATGGGAGTACATGACAGCTCGGGCCCCTAAAGTGCTCCGCACTTAAAATACTTATGTGCGCATTCCCAGGCAAGAGGCGATACCTATCAGTCAGTTGCTCGTGATGGTCTACGTGAGAGATCACTGGTCACTCTCGTGACGTCACTCTTGTGTCTGTGTTTTCACATGTATGTGTCTTTTGTCTGCGTTTTCACGTGTCATTTTAACACGAATACTCATCAACTAGCTCAGATATCGGTTATTCTAAGTTTTTCATTGCCTTTACTTCTCAATTCATTTACCGACTTACTCGAGTAAAAATGAAAGAAAAAAAAGTGCATTAACCCATCGATATATATTACTTATCTATTTTATTTATGTATGCACAATGTATAGGTCCAAGACTCCACGAATATACTATCCAGGGAGTTGGGTCGACGCCCTTTAAGGCTGAAGAACGCCGCAGCGTTGAAGTCAGGCAATACTGTTGAGACTTCTGGAGGAGTGAAAGATACAACTTCTGGGTAGCTATTCTCGATGTGTCCATCTAAATGACATGTCCACAGTCCATTTCGGCACAGCGCATTCAGCTACTCGAAAAATCGGTGAGCTGTGATGTTTGCTATTGGCCACGTCGATGAACCGAACCCGCCAGCAGCGTAAGAAGTGGGCGAAATTTACTCAAATGAGAACTTGTCAAGTCTGAACTTGCACAAGAATGTGTTCCGGATGTCTGAGAACGATGCAGGGAATGCGTAACGACCCTCACAGGTGCTTTATGCGGGCGGCCGCATTAAAAACTAATTCGATCAGGATTGATACACGGCCTCAGAACTGTACGCCCAGAAGCGGATGTCTGGGCGCTGAGTTCTTTGCGTTGAAACGCATTCCGTTCCTCGCATTAGTGTCGAAAGCTGTGAAAGCTTCGTGACATCAAAATGACGTTGTGTAAGAAGAACCAGGGACAAGGGGGCGCACTGGTCGCCAGACTCCGGCCAATCAGCTGCGGCCGAAAAGAACAGTCCGCTAGGGGGACACACTGAGAATAACTCCCCAGCCAAAAAATGGAACAATAGCATGCTGGGAATGTGACGAGAGCATGGAGCACGAGGGGGGAGCGGCGTCAGAGGAGGTTGGTTTGTGGACGCTAGGAGCGCGCTCGTGAATTTTCATATTTTTTTTTCATGAGCTCACGAAGAAAACGGAAAAGAAACAAGAGGGATGGTGGTAATTGTGATGCCGCGAGCCCGAGGACATAGCGGCTTCAGAGGAGGTTCGCTTATAGATGCTAGGTGTGCTCTCCTATTTTTTTAACCTCTGTGGTTAATGCGCGTTCCGTTGCTCTAATTTGAGTCGAGAGTTGTTTAAAATTCGTGAGATCAAAGTGACGCTGAAGAGGAAGAAATGACGTTGAAGAGGAAGAGGAAGAAGCGTTCTGTTTGCCGAGCTCCCATCAATCAGCGGTGGCTGAAATGAAGGGTCCATTACTTGGACACATCTAGATGAGCTTCCCCAGTGACATGATGTATTTTATGCGCGGGTTCCCCGTTCGGGTTAAAATGAAGCACTAACGGCGGCGCGCCGCAATTTTGGCTCGGCGGCGGCGGCGGCGTGGTCACTCGCGGGACTCCGGCGGCGGTGCGAGCGGCGTGAGCGAAAACAGGCGGCGGCGACGGCGCACAGCTGTACCTACGCTTGATAAGAAAATTGTATTATTACCCTCTTACCATACGCTACCTGAAATTTCTCGAAAATACCCTACAAGAAGAGTAATTACCCTGCGGTTGGCAATACTGGCCCATTCATTGAAAACTAAGGACCAAGGCCAGCAGAGGCTAAGGCACGACACAGACAGACCTCCCCTACTTTCAAGACATGTGACCTGGCTAAGCTTTAGATTCTGCCGAATACTCCTAGCCTTCCGTCACAGTTACTGGTCCAGTATCGCAGGCTCTACCGAATTATCGCTCCTACGTCTCCAGTTAAATATTGGGTTGAGCCTTTGACACCGTCCCAAGACACGTTTTAGTGATAAAGAAATCGTTCATATCAGTCGCCTAATGCCCTAATATGACCCTGATATTCTGATAACGCCTTAATTTGTCGGGATGGTAACGTTATCCACCTGGGGCCATATATTGAGCAACAGAAGACGACGAATCATCTAAGCAAGCAAGGCAAAGCGTTAGGGGACGCTGTTTTAATAATTAGAAAGTTAATTCATTTGTTTCTTAATTATTGAACCACATCGTTTATTTAATCATATTGAGATGCCTGCCGCTACGCAAAAAGCAGTTGTGAAGGCCTAGAGCACAAATCGCATTTTCCTCTCTCTCTCTCTCTATATATATATATATATATATATATATATATATATATATTGTAAGGATGACAGTGCCACTGGGGCGCGGGCGCGCGCTAAGCTACTGCGAGGAAGAAGAGAACGAAGGAGAAAAAGAACAGCCGGCCCAGCGTACGGGCGTTGTCTCTTGCTCTCTTTCCTTGAAAATGGCGCAGTCGAGGAAGGAGAGCAAGGAAAGAGAGCTAGAGACAATGCCCGTGCGCTGGGCCGGCTGTTCTTTTTCTCCTTCGTTCTACTATTTTTCGCAGTAGCTTAGCGCTCGCCCGCGCCCCAGTGGCGCTGTCATCCTTACACTCGGCCACGACTGCGACGTAGTGTGACCAGCTGCCGAAATCGTCTCTGGCAGGCGGCGGCATTGACTGTCCCGCAGTGGTTTGTCTTGTTTACGCCGCGACATGTCTTGCCGAGCTGCCGAATAATCTGGGGGGTGGCACTGGCTTTGTCGGGGTGGTCGCTGAAGGTTTACGTTGCGCTGTGATCTAACCTGGCGAGCGGCAGAAGACGACGATAGCAGCTGGCACTTTTTCTGCAGTCTCGAAAGAAGCTTCCGCACTTCAGTGTCATCAATACCCCACTACTTTAGCGGCGCCACACACAAGTTGATGCTGTGTCTGCCGCAAAACTTCTCGTTCTTTGGTCGTGATAGAGCGACACTTGGATAGAAGTGGCATGTCATTCATGTTTACAGTCGTGCTGGTCTCTCTGGCCTCCATCTGAGAGACGTCGGTGAACGGGATGGGAACGTCCCTGCGAGCGCTTTTCCGGTGCGCGTCTCCGATATTCTGGGAGCGTCGATTGCGGAGTCATGGATGTAACCACCTCGCTGCGGAAGTCATCAATCAAAGTCTCTTGTACCAGCAGCTTGGCTGTTACTCAGGGCAGGGTTACCATCTGCGCACTCGACCAATGACTGCGCCCAACTTGGCGTGGGTAGCTCCGGCGGTGCTGAGAGCACATTAGTATCGATTGCTGGCATGGGCTTGTCCAGCTTGTAAACTGGTGGCGTGGTGACATAGAGAGGGGTCGGCTTCTCCTCGCGTCAAGGTGAAGATAAGCTTGGGGCTCGCGTGATCGGCTTCTGTGTCTTGGAGGCAGCCTTGTTCACGGGAAAGGAAGGTCGTGAGGTGGGTTGCGACAATGCGTTTGAGTTCTCAACCGCGAAGTCCACCTGGCGGTCTTTGTCGGTGTCTGTCGCGGCGCGATCCGCCATGTTTGCCGTCAAGGAGCTGCAGGACACAGCTGTACCATCTGGTGGCGGGTTCTCAAGAGCTCGAAATTCGAGGGTAGGGACGTTGGTGGAGGGCACAGCTACACCGTCGTGACTGTTTCCTTGATCTCGGTCACCGAGGGATGGCAGGATCGTAAGGGCCAGAGCTGCACGGTCGAGGTTGTACCTCTCACAGCTCCTATGAGCCGTACACACTGGGTAAGTAGGGAAGGGGCTGCTGGAAAGCCCCCGAAAGACAGTAATGAATCGGGAACACCATTCAGGCCAGGATTGTTGTTTGACGCCTTCGTAGCCGTGCCATGCCTTGGCACCACCGCGAAGGCGGTCGATGGCAATTACCCATTTCCGATATTCCGGCCAGGCATGGAGGGTGCCGAGCCAGTTGAAGGTCTCAATCCACCCGAAGACGTCATCCTGGAAGCCGCGAAACTCCGGTATTGTTTAAATAGCCGACAGTGGTGAAGTGGCAGGCGAGAACCCGGAGTTTAACGACACCATGTGGTTGAGCTGACGTGACAGTTCCATCAGGACACGCAAGACCTCCGTGCCGTTATCGGATGAGGCGCCCGACGAGCAAGGGACCGCGGCTGCGGAGTACGCGGTGGTCCTGGTGCTCACGGTGGCGGTATCCATGGCCAAGGACGCGTGGACGGCGTCCCTTGTCGTGAAATAGTATCACGGCGTATATTGACTGGTTTTGAGCCGCCGAGGAGCCCTAAACGCCGTTCCCGAACGGTGGTTGCAGCGGCGGCAGGTTAGCAAGTGCCGAGGAGGCCTGGACGCCGTCCTCAACGCACCGTTACTACGGCTACACGTTGGCGCACGACAGGAACAAGGAAACGGGGATGTAAGACTTCGTATTCGTCTACTGCACCATTGTAATGAAGGAACACAGAGACAGCACCCGTTCATGGGCCGGCTGTTCCATATTCTGCCTGCGTCTTTTTTTCTTCTCTAGCCGGGTATGCGCCCGTCGGGTAAGTGCGGATTAGTGTTGATATATATATATATATATATATATATATATATATATATATATATATATATATATATATATATATATATATATATATATATATATAATATCAACACTAATTATCTAACCACACTAATGTTTCAGTCGCAGCCGTGTGTCACGGTCGATGGTCTGGCTTTATTTAAAGTGTTTTGTTAACCATTGCTGTTACATAAATGTATAATATTCGAGAGGTGTTTAATAGGTGATTCCTAACAAAACAGCGAAGAATGTTGAAAATCAGCGTTGACATTCCATGGTCATGTGCTTGTGCTTGTAACATCAAGAACTTGCTCTTTGTGTTTTCACAGCGTGGCGTGCAATACGGAGTCGTAGGCTGTTGTCGTTGTAATGAAGCACCAAAAATTGGGGGACCCTAAAACTTCGCCTTAAAGAGTTGAACGCAATAGCGATATCCTGTTCCGAGTGCCTACTTCAGCCACTTAGTGCATATTTGCTATGCACCCACTAGGCGGTGTTAAGCGAATACGCGCAGTAAGGTGTGTGCCGTTTGTAAAGGGTGACCGGCTTTAAACTACGAAATTGTTATGATAGTCACATATTCTGACGCCGGATGGCAATGTACGCTTGTACCACGCAATATTCCTGGGATATTACGTCATATTGAGACGACTATATAAAGGACGCTTGCTTTTGCGAAGCATGAAAGTTATTTTCGTTGCATTTCCAAGCAGAGGAAGTTATTTTCACTGTATTTCCAAGCAGAGGCATGACTGTGTGGTAGAACACCTGCTTGCCACGCAGACGGCCCGGGTTCGATCCTCACTCAGACCCAGAAATTTTTATTGCGATAGCAATTATATGGACACTCGCGGCTGGTTTCGATTTTACCAGCGCTTAGATTTTACCAGCGCGGGCGCGGGCGCGCGCGTTATCTCCCCCTTCTCGGCGGCCGACAGCGGGGGGGCCGGTGTACCCTTCTACGTGTTGCGCTCTCAACGCGAAGAGAATTCTCTTAAACAAGCGTTTTCTAGAGTTGCGTGAGATCGGATCCAAAAAGAGTTAGCTGCCAGCCTCACTTCGTATAACATTACAATTTTTTGCTATCGCATTCATTGCTTCACCCTTGCGGTGAAACTGTGACTTTTTTTTATTTATTTTATTTGCATCTTTCTCGATGTGCCGGTCACGGACAAGGTGATGATTTTTCGCTCACAACCAACGACGCCGACGCCGGAATTTCTGCGAAACGAGCTCTTTAACGCTATCGCGTTAATACGGAACTGTCGATGAAATTCAGGTGCATTCGAACAACTACTTTATTATTTAATAACAAAAGTTGATCGAATTCAAAATATAGCATCCTGCTGTATTTTAAAAGTACGTCCTTATTTTTATTTCAGTAAATGGAGACAGCCAGGTTGATACTGCTCAAAAAGGTAAGTAAATTGTGAAATAATGGTCGAATTGGTACACATTTTATTCATAGTTAATGTTCTTATCCTAGTCAATAGGTTGTCCTTGATGGAAAATGTTGAAAATTTCACGTGTTTTCACCCACAGCAATTACATTTGTTGTCAGGGAGGTGCGCCTACCTGGTTACATGGCAGACAAAAAACGAGGTTTCTTGTGCAATGCATTTTTTTACAGCGTACAGCAAACGCAATTGAATCATCGTCGCACCTCGACAGCTAGGTTGTGCCCCCTCACACTACTTTTTTGCTGCACAAACAGCAATAACACTCGAACGATTGCGAAATACTGAAAAGAGCGAGAAAAACGAGGTGGAGGAGGAAATAGCGTCGCGGCCGTGCTAAGCGGCCGTTGGGCAGTGCATCACCGCCCCTCCACCTAAAGGAGTACTGACACGATTTTGGAACATCGCAAAAGGGACATTTTTCGTTTCCCTTGGTATGCTGTGTTAACGCTCTCCACACAGCGGAGTCAGACACCACGTATAAAATATTTTATTATGATTTTAAAGTTTTCGTCGCTGAGCATCTGGAAGCCATCTCCACTGCAATGGACATTATCCCGACGAGTAAAATCAGTTCTGAGTTCGCGATCTCTGCGTCCGTCATGCAGCCTAATTCTCAGAAATGACTGGCAGGATCACTGGACGGCAATTAACTCATCGTTATTTACGTGCACCACGAGCAGATGACAGATTTTCCGTTAGTACGTCGCCAGTTGCTTTCTTCCCGTGACGTCACACTGCTCTGATACGTCACTGAGAAGCCGCCCCCTCGATACCGAAACCGAAATTGGGGTTTTATGGTAGCGGTGTTAAAAATATATCTAATGCATTCCCATGCACTACAACACACTTTATAGGTTTCTCGACACCAGTACTTTCATTTAGAGCAACAATTCGAAAATTCTTAAAATTCGTGTCATTACTCCTTTAAGTTGAAGATTTTTCATAGTAGGGGCTCAGACACGTTGCTCGCGGGCAGCGTGCAGCCCTCGAAACTTAGGCTAGCTGTCCGGGCCGCACGTGACATTCTTCATCGCGTATTTTATTAACAGGGAAGCTGTTCTGAGTCGAGACATTCATGTCCGGAGGTGGTCATACATGGGAAAGAGTGGGTAGGTGCCACTACGCTCGACTCCCACCACTCACCACTTCGCCCACTACTACAGCCGCTACTCCACCCACTTTATTCACCCACTTCATTTCACTTCATTCAACCCCACTGCATTCAAGTCTCACTTCAATGAACCAGCTAAATTAATTGGCTAAACGAAGGCTTCTTTGTAAGCCAACAGCTTCGCCGAATCATCAGTTTGGTATGTAGAGCCAGTTCCTTTTTTTTTTCCTTAAGGATGAGGCCAAGTTGAGAAAGTCTTTTTTTTTCAAAAATGTCTTTTTCTTTGTTTTTGGTTATGTTGGATGCGCAATTTATTTGCCGTCATTTTGCTGAATAGAGCTTTTGCTTACACAGTTTCTTTCAAAGGTACAGGTAAAAATGTTAGACCACCCATCATCTACGAAACCGAAACTGAAAGTTCCAGTTTTTTGCGCATCATAAGATTAGCTTGGTATGTAGTATTTTGTTTATTCATTTAACAATCATATCTAGAGTTAACAACTAATAATGCTCTAATGGCATCGTCAAGTAATCATTTTAATCTTAAAAGTAACAAACTTGTCACCAGGTGAACGCGCAACGTCGTACATGTGTTGTTTACGCTCAAGCACACGTATGTGAGACTGCCAATCATCAAATTGGCTGTGTATGACGTTGTGTGTCATTTCAGTAATGCCAACAGAAACACATTTGGTATATGATATTTTGAAGCAACTTTGCACCGAGCCTCGCTTCTCCTCTGCAAAAGCTTGCCTCACAAATGATCGGCAACGCATCGCGAAAGCACGCTGCAAATCAAGCTAGAAAAAAAATGGTGAGTTGCATCTCGAGCAAATGAACACAATAGTAAAGTTCACAATGGAACTGGCTATAAATACCGAGCATGTTAGCGTTCCACATTAGCTTGTGTAAGCGCTGCACCTGTTTGAAACCTTTTTTGTTGATTTTGTCAGAACTTATATTTTCCATATTTTTCCGTACGCGAACAGTCATAATTTTTTTGGTAATAACAATTTTTTTTCTTAAACCATGGTAAATTTCATCGTCAGATTAAGGAGTGCGCAATGAACCTCAATAAGCAAAATCGTGCTTCAATATTAAATATGGCTGCCAGTTATACGAAGGGGCCCGTACTGTAAGTGCATAATTTTTTTAGATATTTAATGACTATGTTTTTAATATTCATCTCATCTCGTTTGTTTTGGTTCATTGCCCTGGCCAAAGCTTCTTTTATGTCTCTAGAAAATTTTGGTTTTGTTATTGAGTGGAATTTGAGTTAGCAGTGTTGGCGTAAGACTAATAAAATTTTTAGTTATGAGGAATTAACAAAAAAAATTGACTTGCTTTGTAATGCTCACATGTGCCTAAACAGATGTGCTTTATAATGTAGGCTAGGAAACCCTACCGCTTAGCACTTTCGACACTTGGCCTCATACCTTCATAAGCATTTGTATGAGCTACACAGACATGGCTGATCTCGAGCATCTGTTTGTGAGGCAACCTGTGTGGTCACCATATGTTGAAAGAGAACCGTGGAACGAAAACAATCTTTCCGGACCGGTGTGCAGATTTCAGTCATTCTGCAGATCGGTATTCATGGTTCTGAAATCCTTAGTGCAAATTCCCAGCAGAAATTATCACGACGACGGTTCATCGTGGCAAGCTTGTAATATTTCATGTCTCATGGTTAACGGCACAACGAGTAAGAACTTTTCTTCGTTGTGTCCGAAGTTCCTCTTATAGAGTACATTATCACGGAGGCAGAATGAGGATAATGCCCTCTTGAATACACGTGGAACTTGGGAATCATGCCCTTCGAGGTACTTTATCAATGGGAGCAGTTCTGCGTCAGGCGTTGATGCTCGGCGATATCCGAAGCTTCCACAACACAAAGGAATGGGAAGTCGTCCTCTTCTGAAGGAGCAGAGTCCAGTGGCGAGCGTGATAAGCAATCAGCATCGTTGTGTTTTCTTCCAGACCTGTATACAACTGTAATATCGTATTCTTGGAGCCTGAGGCTCCATCTCGCAAGTCGTCCCGACGGGTCTTTTAAGCTTGCCAGCCAGCAAAGTGAATGGTGGTCGCTGACGGCACGGAACGGCCTTCCGTAGAGGTATGGTCTGAACTTACTGATGGCCCTTATGACTGCCAATCACTCTTTTTCTGTCGCGGAGTAGTTTTTTTCAGCTTTTGAGAGGGTGCGGCTGGCATAGGCTATGACTTTTTCTTCTCCATTTTGCCATTGAACTAACACCGCGCCGAGACCAAGATTGCTTGCATCTGTATGGACTTCCGTGTCCGCGGTTTCGTCGAAGTGGGCGAGGATCGGTGGGGCTTGTAAACGTTTCTTTAATTCATCGAAAGCTGTCTCTTGTTCCGTATTCCAAACGAATGGTTCTTCCTCTTTTGTGAGTCTGCTTAGAGGTTCGGCAATTTTCGAGAAGTTTTCCACAAATCGCCTGTAGTAAGCGCACAAGCCCAGAAATCGACGCACCTCCTTCTTGTCTCTCGGCTCGGGGAATCGCGCGACGGCCAGAGTCTTGTCGGGGTCCGGGCCAACACCTTCGGCGCTGATTACATGGCCCAGGAAACGAAGCTTTTCAAATCCAAACTGGCACTTTTCTGGTTTAATAGTCAAGCCGGCCGACTGGATAGCGCGAAGCACTAAACGTAGTCTTTGTATGTGCTGGTCAAACGTTGCAGAAAATACCACAACGTCGTCCAGGTATACTAAGCATGACTGCCACTTGAGGCCCGAGAGGACACTGTCCATCATGCGCTGGAATGTCGCTGGCGCACAACAGAGGCCGAATGGAAGTGCTTTAAACTCGTAAAGGCCGTCCGGGGTTACGAAAGCAGTCTTTTCACGGTCTCTTTCGTCCACTTCAATTTGCCAATACCCACTTTTTTAAATCCAATGACGAGAAATACCTGGCGTGCCGTAGCCGATCCAATGTGTCATCGATACGCGGCAAGGGGTATACATCCCGCTTGGTCACGCTGTTCAGTTTCCGGTAGTCAACGCAGAATCTCAAGGTGTTGTCCTTTTTCCTCACAAGAACTACTGGCGATTCCCACGGGCTGTTGGATGGCTGAATGACATCGTCCTCCAGCATCTCTTGCACTTGACTCTTTATGACCTCTCGTTCTTTGGGTGAAACTCTGTACGGGTGTTGATAAACAGGCCTTGTTGCTTCGTCCGTGATTATGCGGTGTTTAACGATCTTCGTGCGACGTACTTTTGACGAGGTGGAGAAACACTCCGAGAAGTCCATTATGAGATCTTCTAGGACTTTCCTTTCGGCTGGCGATAGATTTCCGTTGATTGAAACTGCAGCTCCGACATCATGCGTAGCTTCGGGAAGCAGGTGGCGCCGACATCAGGCCACATAAATCTGTCACTGCAGTAAAACTGTGTAGAAAGGCGATTGCAGTGCCTTTCGCAACATGCTGTATTGCATTTCCGAAATTTGTGAGCAAAACATTGGCACACCCACCACGTAAGTGAATAATGCCCCCGGGCTACACAAATGCCTTTCTTTAGCAGCAGCTCTACGTTACCATCCGCTATGCCTTCGGAATCGACGAATGCGTCATTTCTCACACCAACCAGCACACTGCATCGTGGTGGCACGGTTACGTCCCCATCAATAACCCTCAATGCAGTGATCTCTACCTCCTTCTCGTCTACGGCCAGCTTCGTCGAGAAGGAAACGCTAGAATTCTGCAGGTCGATTATGGCACCGTTCGCTAGCAGGAAATCCATTCCGAGTATTACGTCCCTCGAACATTCTGGAAGCACAATGAAATCAGCGACGTAAGTAGCACCCTGAATTCCGATTCTCGCAGTGCATCTTCCCAGAGGTGTTATCCGATGGCCCCCCAGCCGTACGTATTTGTGGACCGCTCCACGGCCTCAAAACTTTCTTGAGATCCCTTGCGAACGCATAGCTTACGACTGAATAATCCGCACCGGTATCCAACAAAACGCTCAATTCACGCCCGTCCACCGTAACGCGCAAGTCTGAAGAAATTGTTTCTTTACTTATCTTAGCTGTTGTTTTCTGCACGTCGTTGCTGCCCTCTGGTCTTGACGGAGGATCTTCGCTTTGTCGAACAACAGCGGCCTTGCCTCCCCAGGTCGCTGGCTTTAGTTTTCCTGCCGGGGGGCTCATTGAACGCCTTGGGGGAACTTGAAGATGGGGAAAATGAACGCCGTGGGCTCGGCGATCGGTAACGAGAAGGTGCCGGTGACCTTGGCTGGTGCTGAAAACTGGCAGTTGGGAATTGGTGTCTCGACAGGTAATCTTCTATTTCGATGGGTCTTTCACCATTACGCGGGCGTGGCGCATTGACAGAAAACCCGCGCAGGCCGACTCTACGATACTGGCACATTCGGTAAAGATGCCCAGCTTCTCCGCAATGGAAACAGAGCGGCGTCCTGTCCGGTGTGCGCCATACGTCGCTTTTTTCGTGGTCTCAGCTCTCCTAGAAAGGGCGAGCCGTGCGAAGCCGATGGGCGTGCACTGGCGGCTGTGAACGAAGCGTTGTGCACGGCGGGCTGGCGTAGAGCGTCCGCGTATGTTGGTGTGCGACGTTCCTGCAGTGGTTGTTCGAGTCGAGCAGGTTGCACCTCAGGTTCCGGCTGAAGAATGGCATGCCGAACTTCATCACGAATGACGGCGGCGAGGGTCGAAACTGTCGGTGTGGCTTGCGGGTGCAGTAGCTTTTGAAGCTCTTCTTTGACAATGGATCGCACCAGTTCCCTCCAGTGATTCACTGTTGCTACCTTGGCTTACCGAAAGGACGTCCACTGGTGCGCTACTGGCATCGCGGTTGTAGTGACGGGCCCGCTGCTGTAGTGTCCTCTCTATGGTCGTTGCTTCGGTGCGGAACTCGGCAACGGTGCGTGGGGGGGTTACGAACCAACCCTGCAAATAAGTCCTGCTTGACTCCACGCATCAGGTGGCGCAGTTTTTTCTCTTCCGTCATGTTCGGATCGGCGCGTTTGAAGAGGCGGGTCATGTCTTCAATATACATGCTGACACTCTCATTCGTGCGCTGGTTCCTGGACTGGAGAGCGTTTTCTGCCTTCTCTCGGCGATCGGTGCTGGCATACGCAGCCAGCAAGTGTCGTCGAAAATCATCCCATGTCACTATCACCGCTTCGTGGTTCTCAAACCATATCCTCGCTGCATCTTCCAACGCGAAGTACACGCGGCCCAGTTTCCTTGTCTCATCCCAGGCGTTGGTCTTGGCGACCCGCTCGAAATGTTCCAACCAGTCTTCTACATCTTCGTACGCGTCACCGTGGAAGGGCTCAGGCATGCGCGGTGGGGACACGATGAGTTCGGATGTTGAAACTGGGTTGGCCATCGCTCTGGAGTTGGCGGCAAACGCTGCCTGTGTTGCAGTAGTGAGTGGTCCGAATTCAGGCGGGTCTCCCCGGAGGCGACGGCTTGAACGCTGGTGTACTGGAGTCAGTTCGCCAGGTTCCAATCGTTGAGGGCCAGGGCTCCGCTCTCTTGCGCCCAGGGGACTTCCAATCATACCCCGCACCTCCACCAGAATGTAACGTATTGCCAGAGGGGTCACACAAACACTAGTTTTATTATGGGCGAACTTGTGCCCAGCAAGTAGGTGAAATAAATGAAATGAGTCCGCTAAAGCGTTCCACACAAGTGTCTCTTCACGAACACACTTCACTGTCGCCTCGCAGGTCAGCCCACTGTCTCGAGCCCGTGCACGAGGAGCATGCCTCGCGGTGCCATAGGAAGCGCGCGCAAGCGCGCGACATTGTAGACGCTGACATGGCGGCTCACTGGTTACCTTGGTAAAAAGCTAATTGAAAGCAGTCTCTGCGGCAATATATGAGAAGTGGGAAGGCTTCCTTTCAAGTGACAACTTTACCTGACATCTTGTTCAAGCCAGGGGAGGGGGGTTGTCAGTGATTACGGCCTGCTGGGTGAGGTCAGTTTGAGACTCCTGGTTGACAGTTTATTTCCAGTTGTTCACAGATCCATACAGAAAGACTTCCCGAAAAATTGATTAGTGTATGTTCTTGTGTATTGGCCTGCTTTTACAAGTGAAGCCTCGGTGAATATTGCCACAGACACCCACACAGGTTAAACGGCGTCTAGAAGGTCAACATGCACTGGCTTGAAGCGGTCGAGTGATGACACCTCGGGAAGACTGCAGATGTGGAAAGTTAACTGACTCTCACCTCTGCCTAGAACTCTGAATGGCTTATCGTACTGTTCACCAAAAGGCCGATGCACTGGGTAATGGTGTACGAACGCGTGCTTGCACGATGTTCAATTTTATGGTACGTGCACCGCAGCGGTGCAGCCAACCACGGTGGTGTAGCGCGAAGGTAGTTCATTATAAAGTTTTCTAGAACTTGTTGTTGGCCTCGTGTGTTGAACATCACTGAAAGTTAAATGTGGTGCGAAAAAACGAACTTGATCACCGAAGTGTTCGTGGCCAAGCGAGAGATATAGAATAAAATACTCGAGCGGCCACTTACGCTTTCACCTTGGATGATACGAAAGCAAAAGCCATCATCTTTTACTTTTCCGTGAATGTATTCTGCCCCGCCACCCTCGGGAAGCTTTCTGAACCTAACGTGGTTTTGCACTCCCCCCAAGATGAATAGCACCCCTGGCACATCGCTATTTCATGTAGCATCCATTACGACGTAACAAAAATGTCTCGTTCCCTAACGCTTCTTGAGGTTCACAAGCAAAACACTCAAGCAAGCATAATTGCACGTACCGAAGAAATGTACCCAATGACAGATGGTGTTCTGCTTAATGAATGTAGCGCCGTCATGAAAAAGAAATACTGAAGGGATGCATGAACTAGGAGAGAGAAAGAAAATATCCTTCATTGAATGCAGCGAACTTACCCGCGGTATGAAAATCGCTGATATGCGAGTTGGCATGGGAAAGGGGAAGCGGAAAGGCAAGGAAAACAGAGCCACCAGAAAGTCAAAAAAAGAGGCAGTGCTTCTGTAACGTGCACCCAATTCTACGTTCCGTTCAATTGTGCCTTTGCATGGTGCTTATTTCCTCTTTTCGGTAGTATTAAATTTGGTAGATAGTATACTAATAGAATATTGCTAGTAGTTTAATTTTCTTAACTATATTTATGCTAGAAATTCTGGCTGCATATGTGACACTTCGGCATCTATGAGGTGTACGTTCTGGGTGATTGGTTTTTGGTAGAAGACACTTGATTGAATAAAAATATATTACTGCTTTCTTTCTTTTGGTTTAGAATGTCAGCTGCCGAAGTGCGGTAAGTACACATCGCTTTTTAAATCACTGCGAATATAATTAGCTTTTTCTTGCGCAAGAAAGAAAATTCTATTGTTACAAAAAAAAATACACTGCACAAGGGGTGAAGCACTCACTTTTTAGTCGTTAGAAGCCTGCAATTTAATATTCCTCTGCAAGTGTGGCGCTAATATGCTTTCCGAATTCACTAATGCAGGGGTCGGCAACCAGCGGCCCGCGGGTGGCATGTGGCCCCCGCAGCACTGTTATTTGGCCCGCGGCGCGCAGTCAGAACCCCGCACCCCCCTCTTTCCTTCCTCTTGTCACTTCCTATCCAGGCTGTAAAGTTCCCATCTCGACTGTAACTTCTTTGCAGACAAGGTTCAGTTAATGCCAAAGCGCGAACCATTCTGAAAGTTTGTTCTAAAAATCAATAGTTGAAGAAAAGTAGCTATGTTTGTAGAAGTCAATTCTAGATTTAAGTGATAAAGCGGTAAGATTGTGAGAACCACGTGTAACGGATCGAGCAAGTAAGGTCAAGCTTGAGAGGTCACGGGATATTTGTTGTACTCTTGAGAGCTCATGCCTTCATGTCTTTCAATGTCAACTCCACATGAGGCATATACGAATTTTGCCTTAATAAACACGCAATCTCCGGTACGTCCTTCAAATTTCCTTTAAACAGCGCACACCTGCGAAAAGGCGCTTGCGAGCGAAATTTGATGGGATGTAGAAATATCACCAATACTACAACCAAAGGATGTCCGGCATAGCCTATACCTAACTGCTCTCATTGTCATACGACACATTCTTTATTATGAAGTGTAGCGCAAGTTGTTATGAGAGACTTACAATGACGTATAATATTTGTAGTATCTGCAGTTCTCCACAGATGAATTTGCACTGTTTCGGCAGTGCCAGCCGAATGCAGTGTTACAAAGGCACTTGTGTGTGGTGAGTGCACTGTTTAAAGGTAATGAACTATTTCATGCCATGACTTGCGTCATTGGAAATAGAGGACTGATGCATAGCTAAGGACTGTACAGCCACCTTAATCTAACTGCTTTGCGCGAGGGGCGACTTTTCTCTCCGTCAGTGCCATATGATGCAACCACGTTGCAAACAAGGCGAGGGGGAGGGTATGCCCACAAAGCACGCACAGGTGGGTCAATTGTGTGCTTAGCACTTCCTTCTTGAGGACGTCACCTTATAGTGTTGCACTTCAGAGAAACCATGCTTTCGGCTTTTCTCATGAAGAGGGGTGTCTAGTGTATCCTTCAATTTTATTTCCTCATTTCCTTTCCTAGCGGTCACCTGCGGAGTATAAAAGACGAGCGAAACCATCCGACTATTCAGGCTGTCAGTTCGTATAGAGTGCGCTAATATGAGGTGATATCCTTCAGTATAGGAAGAGCCTGGCAGACGATGGGCCTATCTGAGCGCGCAATGTGGGCAGCGTTTACCTTCCCCTTGCTTGTAAATTGGCTCCGTGATATGGCACTCATGCACAGAAAAAGCCGCCAGTCGCGCACGCCACTTTTGCTTTTGCGCGTCTGCACATTGGTTTTAAGCACGACAGCTGTACGAGACCGATTCCAAGATCGGCACCGCCTACAAAATCTATAAAGAAGAAACGAAATGACTGAACGCAGACCAAAATGATGTTTGAAACATTAAAAACGACGTTTCGGCTTCCGCATGGAAGCCGAAACGTCGTTTATTAGTGTTTTCAATATTTCATTTTGCTTGGCGTTCATTCATTTCGTAGTTTCTTCATGCTTCTTCGCGACAAGATAGTGCTTCGTCAAACCATCGACTTCTACAACACCTATGTCTCACTTCGCTCTAATGTGAAGCAGTGAACTGGATGTGCAATAATGACGAGATCACGTTCTCCGGCACATTAGACCCCCGCAACATGATCATCTAACGTCATTTGTGGTTGCCGTGTTAACTATCTGCTCCTATACCAATATCATAAACACTTCATATGTTCTACCACGACACCACGAGCTTTTTTAGTCAAGTGTTGCTCGTCCCGCACCCCAGCAATACGTCAGCGAACGCCTCCTATTATTTTCGCAGTAGCACACAGTTTTGCGAATTACTATTCAAACAAACTGATATCTCTGGTCTTACGTGAATGCCTGCATTACGTCGGACTGTTGACTACCCTTCAGGCGTCGCTGTGTGGCTGACGTGCTTGGCAAGCTGACCTTACGCAAACATTTGAATTCACACAAAGGTGTCAACACACCTCGTAATCCTTGACCCAAAGCCAACCAACGTGGCGCAGGCAGCTCCTCGTCGACTACCACACATCATGTCGATTTCAACAATGCGTGAGACATTCGAAATTGTTGTCGCGTGGTTCTTAATTATCGAAGATCTTCCAGAGAATATGATCATGATATATCACATCATGTTTAACTACATTTGTGATAAAAAATATTTTAGCAATTTACTCGAACACAGGGTGCGTGAATAGCCGACTGACATATGATGATGGCGTTTCCAGAAGAAGAGTGCTTGTATTTGCAGCCCGACACATTTAGAATAAATAAGTATACGATTAACAACGAAGATGCCCTGGTAATGATTGGACAAATGGTTGCAACCTTTTGGTCCCGTAGTGCCAACAAAATATATTCGTGAAACATGATGTGTAGTTGCGGTAAGATTGTACGAAAAGAGGACATAAAAATCACCGAAGATTACGACACTACCTCATGCGAATTCAGAGCGCAGCTGTTTCGTTGTTTAGATTTTGCGATAAGTTGAGACAAATGCTTCTGATTCGGCGGCGCGCAGCTCTGCATTCTCACCAGTATGGCAATCGTCGCTGATTTTGAGCCTCTGCTCGGGCAGTTCGTTTGCAGCAGTGACAGACGACGCATCTCCACCAGTTGCATCGCTCGTTGTTCAGAAAGACCTAGCTGAGGCTATTTACTATGTAGGTACATGTGTGACATTAAGAAGAGAATGCCGTGATTAGCGTCACTCGCGCTGACAATTACGTGCAGCCCATTTCACATCAATCACCACAGACGGATCGTAGCGCTACTGCCTCGCTAACCATGGAAGGCAGCTTGTGGACGCGTTTCACAACTGCCGCCGCACGACTATGCGCACTACTATGGCACCACGCTGGCTGCCGCGGAACCTGCCGTCTCGCCACTGTCGTTCCCTCGTCCTCGCGCCCTCCTCGCTATCGCCGCCTTTCATTCTACGCTGCGCTAGCTCCGCAGTGACTCTCTTTTTTAAAGACGATAGTCTTTCTTGGGATACCTAAAGGGGAGAAATTTTGGTCTGTCTGTCTGTCTGTTTGTCTGTTTGTCGGCACGTCACACGATTGAGCTTGTTGGCCAAACTTTAACCCCCTGCCTTACGACCTCCAATCATGACCAAGAAGCATGTGTTCATACGGGTGAGCGTGGGCAATTAAAAATCAAATATTACGCATACCTGAGGCACAACATCAATACCTTAGTACTATTCACAGTGTTCCTTTAAAACAAAATCTATAGATGCGTAATTATAAAGATCCTAGTGTTTATTACGCGGCGCTGCTGTGTACAAAACAAGTCTCCGCCCAGTGATTTAACTTCGACGCTGTGGCTGGCTGTGGTGCTGCCACCTGGCAGCAGCATTGTTCAACACAAGCCGATGTTCCCCGGTAGCGCTGTAGATGGCGTCCTCTTCTGTTTTATCAATGCCAGCCAGATGCGGCTGATTCATCGTAGAAGAGCGCTGTCTCAGGCAAGGCAAAACATATATGGCCGCTTGATGAAATACGACCCACTCTACAAGACATGATCAGAGAACGCAGAGAAAAGACCGACGACCAAATTTCAGCGGAGAAACGCCGGCGTCCGTCTAAGCGCGCCCGGAAAACGTCCAAAAACAAGCGCAGCGGCTAGCCCAGCTATTAAATTGTGGTACTCATGCCGCTCATGCAGTGGAGTCGGCACAAGACTATCGTCTTTCGACGACATTTGCAGCGAAGCACGCAGATACGCGGCCAATTTTTTTTCTCGTTTCACTCAACGCAGGAACGGGTGCCTGAGAGGGGCGAACAGGTGCCAAAAAGGCAGCATCGCATTAATGGTACCGCGGGTGAAGGAGCAGTGGGGCTGCGCGGCCTTCTCTGTCGCTTTATCAACAGCAAAGCTGTTTCAGCGGGACGTATAAACTTTGGTGAACGCAGAAAACAACAGGTGTCCCAAGCGAACTGGGCGAACCAAACTACCGAGTGCAGCAGGTGAGAGCTTTAAACTGAAACTCTGCTCGACGAAGCGCAGCACGTGAGACAAGCGAAATAGAGTAAAAAAGAAACTCAAAGAAGAAAGACAGAAAGAACCATGGAGAGAAATAAAGGGACTAAAACATATAAAGAAGAAACCAGAGTTACATAGAAAGAGAGAGACAGAACAAAAAACAAACGCAAAAAGAGATAGAAAAAACATCCCAAGGCCGCCAGAGAAAGAACTAGAGAAATAGAGAGAAACTAAGAAAGAAAAAAACTTAGAGAAAGAGGTAAAAGGGATACAAGAGAAATACACATAGAGAGAGCGAGAAAGAGAAAGGAATCGATGGAGAGAGAGATAGAAATAGAAAGAAACAGATACAACAAGGACTTGTAAGAAACAGAGAGAAAGTCACAGTTTCGCCACTAGGGCGAAGCAATGAATGCGATGGCAAGAAATTAGAATGTCACACGAAGAACGACAAGCAGCTCGTTACTTGCAGCGCGCCGCCGCAGCACAATGAAGGACGCTCGAAAAGGACGCATAGGAATACACAGGACAAGCGTGAACTAACAATTGTCATAGCTGTTACGTGTTTGTATTTGAGCAACGCGCTGCGAGTGTCCACAGTGCAGAAGCAGACGCTGTTGTTGTTCTTGCCTCCGACATGACTCATACCCACTCAGGGGGATTGGGCGAGACTTGATTATATGATACTGTTAGACTTTTCGACGCTGTTTGGTATTTCTTTTTCTTTTATACTGCGCTACGTGGAATGACCCCTCTGCGTCTCCTGCCACGCGGTGGCGTCTGACGCCAAGTGTTTTATGGACCTTAAGCGTTCCCGGTGTACTTTTTTTTTTTATTCTACATCATGAGTGGTACAGAAGGGGGCCACTTTTTCATGCGCGTCTCAAGGGCAGTTTCCAAATTGAAACAAACTGGAAGAGCATTGCGTGATAGAATACACGCTCAAGCTGTTCCGAGGTCTGCGTACCGCGAGCGGCAAATGGTCCATATGAATAGCTCGCCGTTATAGCTCTGGCACAAGCATGGCGTGTGGCTGTGTTGGCTAGCGCAGCACGCTACGGAGCGAGGGGTCGCTAGTTCGAATCCCCCCACCGGGTGCTTCGAAATTTTAAATGCGAAGCATTTCTTAGCGAACTTCGGCGACTTTGAGCGTATCTATCTAGGTATCTATCTATCTAGCCGCCTACGACTTTGTGCTCTCCCGGCCGTAACGTTAATGGGATTTATACCAAATTTGGTATGGCATAACATGACTCTATGACGAACGTAAATGGCTGGTCATATCATGAAAATCATGACTGACTTGTCATGAAAAGTATGATTTACATGCCACGCTCATGGTGCGCTCGCGGCCGTTTCGTTAGCTTGATATACACCAAATTTGGGATTGAGTGACGTGACTGTATGATGAACATAAATGACAGGTGGCAATATGCAAATAATGACTTGTCATGTGCGACATGACTTACATGCCATCTCATGGCGCGCTCGCGGCCGTTTCGTTAGCTTGATATACACCAAACTTGGTATTGAGTGTCGTGACTGTATGACGAACATAAATGACAAGTGGTAATATGGAAATCATGATATGTCATGAGCGACATGCCTTGCATTCCACGCTCATGGCGCGCTCGCGGCCGTTTCGTTAGCTTGATATACACCAAATTTGGGACTGAGTGACGTGACTGTATGACGAACATAAATGACAAGTGGTAATATGAAAATCATGACTTGTCATGTGCGACATGACTTGCATGCCACGCTCATGGCGCGCTCGCGCCCGTTTCGTTAGCTTGATATACACCAAATTTGGTATTCACTGACATGACTGTATAACGAGCATAAGTGGCAGGTGGTAATGAAAATCTTGGCATGCGTGTCATCTACAACCCCATTTACATGCCACGCTCATGGTGCGCTTGCGTCCAGTTCGCTAGCTTGATATACACCAAAATTGGTATTGCGCGACGTGACTGTATGACGAACATAAATGACAGGTCCTAACATGTCAATCATGACATGCAAATTATGTAAAGCAGGATTTGCTCCTTCCTGGCTGCTTCGCATTACATCGATTCCCACAGTGCGTGGGATCTGCCGGCTTTTTTTCTGTTGATATATTTTTCTTTATGCCTTCTTATAAATATAAATACATATACATATCCGGGACATGACGGCGACAGCAACGGCAAAAATCGGCGGAGAGTGCCCATATAATTGCTATCGCAATAAAAAGAAAGAGAAGAATAAAATAAAAAAAATAATGAGGAAAAAAGAAGACACCTCAGCTCCGAACTTCCTTCATGCTTGGCACCACTAGTACGAAGCTACCACATTTTTTTTCCTCTTTCTTACTTGCTCTATTTCTATCCTTTTCTGTTTGCTTTTTTGTATCTCTACTTTTGTTTGTTTATTTCTATTTCTCACGCTCGCTATTCTTTCCTGCCGTTATCATCATTTTGCCTCCCTTTTTTCCATTTGTCGATTTCTGGCTTCGTCTTTCTGTCTTCCCTTTATTTCTCTCTATTTTTCTGTGTTACTTTCTTCATGTCTTCCTTTTCTGGGTATTTTTTTCTCTCTCTCTGTATCTGCGCACACTGTCACTCGCCCATCCGTGTTATTACATTTCACGCCAGAATCAGTGCACGTGTCCTAGTTCCACAGCAGATAAAGAACAGGACGAAGACAGCGCATGAGGCCAAGTTATTGCTCTCACGGTGACGGCAGCTTTTGTTCGGGGCTAACGGAGATTCTGCGATCATAAATAGCTCTGGTGTCAAGACTTACCATGGAGGTGTGAGCCAATTGTCTTCGAAAAAAAATCACTGATGATTACGATACTGGTTTATTCGAATTTTGAACGCAGCTGTCTAGGTGTTTTAACGCGATAGCGTTTAAGAGCTCGTTTCGCAAAAATTCCGGCGTCGGCGTTGGTGTCGGCGTGGGCGTCGGCATCGTTGGTTGTGAGCGAAAAATCATCATCTTGTCCGTGACCGAAAAATCAAGATGTAAATAAAATAAATAATAAAAATTTCCGGGTCCGAGTGAGGATCGAACCCGGGCCGTCTGCGTGGCAAGCAGGTGTTCTGCCACACAGCCACGCCTCTGCTTGGAAATATAGTGAAAATAAGTTCCTCTGCTTGGAAATGCAGTGAAAATAACTTTCATGCTTCGCAAACGCAAGCGTCCTTTATATAGGCGTCGCAATATAACATGTAATATCCCAGTTATATTGCGTGGTACAAGCGTGCAGGGTTGACGTTGGTGGCTACTTTGCGCCAAATTGGCTACTTTTTGACCCCGTCTGGCGACAAAAATTTGCAGTTGGCGCCATGGCTATTTTCTGGCTACTTTTAAAGTGCTGATTTGGCGCATTAGGTAGCCATTTTTTCTCATTTTTGCAGACGAAATACATTGTTTTTAAGTTTTTCTCTCACTTCAGCGGATGCGTACGGTCGTCCTCCACCCACCAGTAGGCTGGTGCGCATCGAGGCAACCTTACGCGACGGAGTGGCGAAGTTGCGTGCATGGTGACGAACGCGTGGCCGGCTCGGTGCTCAAGCTTCCCGCCATCTATTGTGATGCTACGCTCAAGTTTTGCGAATAATTTTGATGTGCAGTGCGTGCTCATGTGTAAACTTGGGAAAACAGACATCTGCAGTCAAATTTTGCTGGTCTGTTCATTTACAACCAGAATTTTGTCTGCAGCCTCAACGAAAATCTGTTTCAACTTACATGTTCCTATACTGACTTGCTGGCTGGCATATTCTAATATAACTTTGTGTCTGGCAAGAACTCATATTTTCTACATAAAATATATGCACGGGTAATGAATTTATCATAATTCTTTCACTCACGCGTAATTTATTTCCAACTTACCGGTGGCTTTCTATGGTCTTACTGATTCAAAATGGTATTATTTATTGATCAATACTAAAGAATCTGCTCATAATACCACTTCTGTTCCATTTGGCTACAAATTTGGCGGTAATATTAAATGGCATGGCTACTTTGGCTACTTTTGGCTTCAGTTCTGGCTCCTTTTCAAGTCCACCCAACGGCAACCCTGCAAGCTTGCATTTCAATCGGACGTCAGAATATGTGACTATCAAAACGATTTCGTAGTTTAAAGCCAGCCACCCATTACAAACGGCACACACCTTACTGCGCGTATTCCCTTCACACCACGTAGTGGGTGCATAGCAAGTATGCACTAAGTGGTTGAAGCAGGCACTCGGTACAGGATGTCGCTATCGCGTTCAACTCTTAAACGCGAAGATTAAGTCCCCCCAATTTTTTTTTGCGATACGTAAAGCCACGACTGGCTGGCTACCCGGGTGTTCGCTGAAGGCAGCGCGTGGGTGCGTTCCACAACAACCGCCGCAGCCGGGCCTCCGTTCATACAGTCTGCTGCGCTCGGTGGCGGGAAGGCGCATTCGCCGGTTTGAGGGGAGAGGGCAGAGACGAAGATAGAGGGAGACAGGTGGGAGAGGGGTGCGAGCGGTGATGCGGCGGGGAGCTTCGATGGCGGCGATGGAACCCCGCGCGCAGCGTTTCATTGTCCATTTGTGCACCGGTGCCGGGTGGGGAGAGCGTCTGCTACTACCTACGACAAAACGCCCGTAGTGCGCTAGCATGATGGTTGTCATTTCACAATCCACGATAAAGGTGGTGAAAGTGAAGATCATTATAACCAGTTTTGCACAAAGCTAATTTCTTTTAACCTCGAATTTCTGGTGCGCTAGAACCAAACCACTGAAGCTTTAAACATTTCCTCTTCAATTACCGGCCACTGTAACCTAAAGTGATACTTAAGAGAAGGGAGCTTTGACGGCGACGGCGAGGTGCGAACCTAAGGAGCTTCGTTCCTACAAAATCCACGCATCTACACCGACGCTGCTGATTACGAAAGAAGGGGAGAAAACACAGCGGTAGTGGTTCGCAAGAGTGGGGACCTGGTCTCTTTCTCCACCTCCAAAAACACAATCGCAACTGAGGCAGAAGAACTTGCTATTGCTGTGGCAATAACACAAAACGGTACACGAGTGATTGTTAGCGACTCTAAATCAGCCATGAATAACTATGATATGGGCAGGATTTCTGCTGCAGCCCGCAAAGTTCTGAGACAAGGACCAATACCCGCAGGGCAAATCTCACTGATATGGTCCCCGGCCCATCAAGGTCTGAAAGGAAACGAGAAGGCGCACGCGATCGCCCGAGGACTAACTTTCCGGTCGATCACCGCTGACTCGCCGCCTCCACTCGAGCAACCCCTATCCACAGGAGACGAACTAAAAACGTTCCATGAAATTACCTCCCATTATAAATCCCACCGTAAGATCTATCCAAAGGCAGCTAAACAGCTGAACAAAAAAACCGGCAGATCCCACGCACTGTGGGAATCGATGCAATGCGAAGCAGCCAAATCATGCTTTACAAAATTTGCATGTCATGTTTTACATGTTACGACCTGTCATTTATGTTCGTCATACAGTCACGTTGCGCAATACCAAATTTGGTGTATATCAAGCTAACGAAACGGCCGCGAGCGCGCCATGAGCGTGGCATGCAAGTCATGTCGCACATGACAAGTCATGATTTCCATATTAACACTGGTCATTTATGTTCATCATACAGTCACGTCACTCAATACCAAATTTGGTGTATGTCAAGCTAACGAAACGGCCGGGAGCGCGCCATGAGTTGGGCATGCAAGTCATGTCGCACATGACAAGTCATGCTTTCCATATTACCACTTGCCAATTATGTTCGTCATACGGTCACGTCACTCCATCCCAAATTTGGTGTATATTAGGCTAACGAAACGGCCACGATCGCGCCATGAGTTGGGCATGCAAGTCATGTCGCACATGACAACTCATGATTTCCATATTACCACTTGTCATTTATGTTCGTCATACAGTCACGTCCCTCAATACCAAGTTTGGCGTATATCAATCTAACGAAACGTCCGCGAGTGTGGCATGTAAATGAGTATGGCATGTAAATCATGTTGCTCATGAGATGCACGTCATTATTTGCAGATTACCACCTGTCATTTATGTTCGTCATACAGTCATGTCATTCAATCCCAAATTTGGTGTATATCAAGCTAACGAAGCGGCTGCGAGCGCGCCATGAGCGTGGCTTCTAAATCATACTTTTCATGACAAGTTAGTCATGATTTTCATTATATGACCAGCCATTTATGTTCGTCATGAAGTCATGTTATGCCATACCAAATTTGGTATAAATCACATTAACGATACGGCCAGGAGAGTACAAAGTCGTCGGCGGCTAGATAGATAGATAGATAGATAGATAGATAGATAGATAGATAGATAGATAGATAGATAGATAGATAGATAGATAGATAGTACCCGACGACCGGCAACAGCCGGTTGTCGGGTGCTATAACTACACGACTACAGAGAAAGAAGCCTTGGCAGTCCTAATGGCCATACACTATTTTAGACCTTACGTGGATGGCAGGACCTTCACGCTCTTTACAGATCATCAAGTCTTAACCTACATCTTTAAACTCGCAGAGCATAGAGGAAAGATCGCTAGGTGGGTGGGTGATCTCCAGCAGTTTACGTTCGTAGTCCATCACAGGCCTGGAGAATACCTCAAGGATGTAGATGCACTTTCCAGACTTGCGGTAATTCCTCATCAAGAAAACATCAACGCCAACCTATTGTGGGAGGGTCATGAAGAACTCAAGTTTCTCAACGGAAAGTTCGCAGTCCTCGAAATAATGGTGCCTCGAATCTTGGAAATTTATCACGACTCCCCGCACTCATGCGGACACGACGGTTTCTGGAGGACTTATCGCAAGATTCATCAACGTTTCCAGTGGAAACACATGAAAGATGACGTCCAGCGGTAGGTTCAGTCTTGTCACCAGTGTCAACTTCACAAAGTCAACTACCTTCAGAGAAGGCACGAGATAGTCTTGCCTCAACACTACAGCATACCGTTTGAAGTCATCCACGTGGATTTCGCAGAGATCAAGAAAAAAGGCTGCTGGAGTAGGAAGAACACCATCTTTCCTAGTGGCAATAGACCAGTGCAGAAAAACAGTGGCTGCACGGCCGGTAAGAGAAGACGCGAATAGTGTGATTGCTCTATTGGGACGACAGATGTTTAAGAATACCAAAGTAGTAATATCAGACAATGTACCAGAGTTTCTGAGCCAGCGTTTGCAAAAGTGGACGAAGGAACGAGGAGTTACTTTGCGACGCTGTGCGCCGTACCATCCTGCAGGAAATGGCATGGCTGAAAGGATAGTCCGAGATTTGAAGCAGTTCATTTCTATCTACCCAAGTTTTCAAGGCGGATGGAAGTGCTGCTTGGTGGCAGCTGTCGCTGATCACAATCGGTCGCACACTGCGAGCATAGGCTGTAGCCCGTATTTAGCGGCATTCGGAAACGCACCAGTGCTTCCTGCGGATCAACAGATTCGCATTGCTGACCGCCTGCAATTGCGCGAACATCGAAAAACTTCGGAAGCATACCAGCGATACCGAGAAGATATGATACATACGGAATAAAAAGTGTTCCAAATATGCGTTATTTGTTTCGGTCAGTGTATACTAGTTGTGCAGACGGCCCTGTAGCACAATGTGCCAACGATACCGCAAGCTGCTGTACGGCGTCCATACTTCCCAATGGGAACGCCAAGCAAGCTCACATCGTAAAGAGAACTCAATACTCGGGGCCTTCACATCAAAGCAACAAGACTTTCGACCACTCAGGAGTCGCTGACATACATCTAGCACCTTGCCGCTTCTTGTGACAAGAGTCAGCGGCAAGGGCGACCACGTGCTTTGAGGCGATCTGAGGACCAACTTCGAAAATTATTTTCTTCCTTAAAACAAAAAATAATTTTATTAGACGTTCTTCATTACTTAGTCATAAAGTGGTCTATCAAACGCCGCATTTACTTGGACCGCATCAGTACGAAAAATACGGTCAAATATGGGACAAATCGCATATTTTTTCCGATTTCACAATTTTTTCGGGAACATTTCAAATCTAGTTCACCCCTAAACATTTTTGTACAAAAGTACACCTTCCTGAAAACCACAATATTATTAGGAATGCTTAGACAGAATTCTAGATATCATAAGGAAAAATGCCGAACTTTGAAGATTTTCATTGTTTTTGAAAAGGCCTAGCTGGCAGGGAAACACAAAAATTTCGGAATGGTTAAGTAGCAAAACTAAACAAAGCCTCTGTAGTATATCAAGCGTCATTTTGAAGCTCTACATACAAACATAGATTTTATATACATTTTTCTATTCTGCACAGTTTAGCAGAAGCAAGCAAACTTTGAGGGGGCGCCACGGTCTTGAAAAATGTTTTTGAGCAAAAATGTTTGGCGACAGTACTACATGGGGCATACGAAACAGGTTTAAATTTTATCGGCAAAATGTGCGGTGGTCGAGCGCCACCTCTGGGACAGTTGGCATGGAAGGACCCATATATATATATATATATATATATATATATATATATATATACATATATATATATATAGATATATATATATATATATATATATATATATATATATATATATATATATATATATATATATATATATATATATATATATATATATATATATATATATATATTGCCACAAGTGGTTCGACGTTCACAGAAGACGCGTGCAACATACTGCGTTTGTAAAAGCCGCCGCACAACTGACAAGCAACGCGCGCCATGTAACGCGGGCCTGCGCGCGCGCCACCATGCTACGCCACGGACCGGCACGAGACCCCATGGGTGTGGAAGAAGAGAGCGACGAAGTTCGGAATAGCTAGCGAGGGACATTCTTGCCAGCAATTCAGTTTCTGAGTTTTCGGGCACAGGTTCGCCCCAAATAAATACTTTTTATAGTAGCAGGCGCTATATTCATTGGTAACATCTGGTGGAGGTGCTGGGTATGATTCCAAGCCCACCACCGGCTAGGGAGCGTAGCCCAGATCCCGGAAGATTGGAGCCAGCGGAATTAACGCCTGTCCACCAACGCACGAGTCGCCGCCTCCGTGGTGAGCAGCCAGAGTTTGGCCCCCTCGTCGATTCAGGACCCGTGGAGACCGCAAGCACAAGCGCTACTACGATGGCCGCCCAGTCGACGCCATCTCCATCTCACCTCATCGTGGATTCACCCCGGACACCAGAGGTCTTCCATGGGGACACTTTCGAAGATGCCGAGGGCTGGCTCGAGGGGATTCGAGCGCGTCGCCAGTTTGAATGGTTGGGACGAAGCCCGGAAACTTCGTTACGTTTACGTGGCTCTGCAAGATTCTGCACGTACGTGGTTTGAGAACCACGAAGCGTCAATGCTGTCGTGGGACGATTTCCGACGAGAGCTAATCGCTACCTATCCGAACACGGACCGCAAAGAGAAGGCAGAGGCCGCTCTTCAGGCGAGGAACCAACGGAACAACGAGAGCGTGGCCATGTACATTGAAGACATGTCGCGGCTCTTCCGCCGAGCCGACCCGAACATGGCCGAGGAAAAGAAGTTGCGGCACCTTATGCGCGGAGTAAAGGATGAGATTTTTGCAGGCCTGGTGCGTAATCCACCGCGCACTGTGGCAGAGTTCAG
>JALIZH010026237.1:0-30820 GCA_030522465.1 Rhipicephalus appendiculatus
TGAACAAGGCTCTTCGGCGGCCTCGCTGAAGTCGAGTGCTTCCAGTTTCGCGAAATCAGAGACGGTCAGCGGTGGGGAGAAAGCTCGACTTCGCCGGCACGGTTTCTGGGGACGTCCAAGAAGATCGACGGGTCGTCAGAAGGACCTTCTGCGCAGCTCGTGACGCCCTCTACTACTCAAGGTCTCCCAGGGTAGAGACCTCGAGCCAGGCCCCGACTTCCGGATCGACGGAAAATTCTAGCGGCGAATCGACTTCGTAGACGCAAGTGGCCGTCACGTGCAATACACGTGTGAATAGAGCCCATTCTTTGCCGTCTGAGTTGCTATTAACGGTAATAATAATAAGAAGAACAATGGTTGAGCTTTTGCGTCACAAAACCACGATTTGATTATGAGAGGACGTACTGGAGGGCTCCGGAAATTTCGACCCCCTCGGGTTCTTTAACGGGTACATAAATCTAAGCAGACGGGTGTCAAGCGTTTCGCCTTCTACTAAATGTAGCCGCCGCGCAGGGGATTCGATCGCACAACCTTCGGGTCAGCAGTCAAGCATCATAACCACGAGACTTCCACGACGGGTTGGTGTTATCAGTGTTGTTCGCTCGTATATCTGCATGCAGTCAAAACCAGTTAATTAACTAGGGTAACCAGTCACTCAAGCTATAGTGCATAGAAGGTGCGCAATTTCCGATTTTAGTTACCGTAATTATGTCAAAAAAGTTCGGCAGATCCCACGTACCATAGGAATCGATGTCATGCGGAGCATGCGGAGGGAAGGTGACTGTGGTGTAATTTTTTTTTTTTTGAGCGAAACGTTACGAACTGACGCTATACGTATGTACGAATGTTGTACGCACAGACATGTATGTCGAACAGTCACACATGTCTCATATAACCAGTTGTTTACAGTTGCGTAACGATTCCAAGAGCAACATGGGTATTACCAACACCAGAAGCAGTAAGCTGAAATGTAGCGCTTGTGCTTGCGAAGACGGTAGCCCTGAATAGTGCTACGCAGGCCAACTTCAGTGGATGGCGCTTAACTACAATTGACGCTAACCCGACGTGACGCATGTATCATTCGAGTACATATGTCGTGTATATAAAATTAAATTGGCAGCACTGCAACCACTATTGGTGTTTCATCAACATTACTCATACGGTCTTTTGCAAAGGAGTTCCGAGACCTGGCGTGGCTCCGTGGTAGAATACTTGTTGCCACGCAGAATGCTTGGGTTCGATTCCTGCTGGGACCCTGAAATTTATTCTTTGCATTCGTCGGGTCAGAGCTTCCAATGTCGGTTCTTCTTAAGGCTCTCGCATTTAAATTACCAATGTCTGTTTTCGCCGTACCTCGGTCTCCTCGGTAGATATAAACTCTCAAACACCTGTGGCGCATACCCGCAGGCCGCGGCCCGTGGTATACGGGCTATGTGCCACAAGTGTCTGGAGGAAAAAGCTTGACGTCGTACGCGACGAGATTTTCATATTCATGCCATGACCAGACAGTCATAATCTTCAAACTCTCTAACCCTCCCATACTAATTTTGGTCTACCCCAAGTTAAGGAGGTGATCGCGAGAGCACCCAAACGTAGGCGGCTAGATAGATACGTAGATGGAAACGCTCAAAGTGTGTACAGTACGCAAAGAAATGCTTCGCATTTATTACAGCAGCGACATATTCTCACGAGGTCGTGACGTTGACGAAGGCATCAGTCGACGTGTCCAAGATGAAACTCTTTATGTGGCGAAACTTGTGTCATCTTGTAATCCAATTCAAGATGAATCAGGACCAACTAGCCCGGCTGTCAATTCAGTTTCCTTAGACCAGGAAACCACTCACCTTGAACACCTGCCCAATCCGGTTTATCAAGTTGCGGGGCAGGCAGCTGGGCTTTCTTATGGGCTCGAGTCCACTGCTTTATTCGTCACCTTGTTGCAAGCCGTCGCGGTCACTGCAAGCTGATAAGCATTGCAACATCACAAGCAAGGCAGAGCAGGTTAATCAGACTAAAGCGGATATCTTTTTTAGCTCTCCCAGTTCGGCCGTAAGACTGTTGCGAACTCATCGACTCACAGCAGCTTGGATAAAGAGCAGCGCTGATGCTGTTCCTTTTCGATTACAGATAATGAATTTGCTTTAAAAGGAAGAGGTTCCAACGGTCCATAAAGCATTTACTGGCGCCCACCCGTATTTGCGTCGTCAATGATCTAAATTACAGGCAAGGCAGAGTCGTATAAAAGCAAGACGGGTTGTAACGTTTTAAAGCCCCTGCTCAGCGGTAGCCTGTTCTGCAATGCTGGAGTGCAAGACGCGAAAAAGTCGCACAAGTGACGTGGCACCGCGGAGAGCCCGCAGTGCGAGGTCGTGAGACACGGAGGACTTATCTTCACAGCAGAAGCGTAGGACAAATTCTATTATATAATTACGTGGATTGATGTGTTGAGAAAAAATTCGTCGCAGTTGTCGGTTTTCCTGTGCCCAGGCGACAGTGACCCCTGTCGAAAGTGGAAAGGGGGGCTCCGCACCCCTAAATTTTCTCAACGCGAGGGGGAGGGAGACAGCGCCCCCCCCCCCCCCCCCCCCTGCCTGTCCGGTATTTACGCCTAAGGGTTTGTGTGACTTACAGCTGTGCACGGGCCTAATTTTCAAGCCCGAGCCCGGCCCGGGTCCATTGACTGCGTCGCAGGCCCGCCCGAGCCCGACCCCAAAGGGCTTCGAGCCCGTCCGGCCCGGCCCGATGTACAAAAACACAAACCCGGGCCCGGTCCGGCCCGACACTATGAAAGTTTGCTGCGGAGACAAGATATCACTTTTTGATATGTTGAATTTTATTCAACATATCAAAGTTAAACATATGCAAACGACATATGTTAATGTGTATACACAGATTACAAGTTCTGTAAAAATAACAAGCAGCGCAGTGATTCGGACTTCAGTGAAGTGTGGTGCATCACATATCCTGTCGAACTGAAGTTCCGTTCGCTGCTCGCACTGGTAGCCGGAATCGCAAATATCTTTTTCGCAAGCATAACAAGCTTAGAATAATTAGACTCCTTGTTCTTCCATCAGTTTATTATCTATGAAGCAGGACAGGAGGATGATTGTATGGATAAGTAATCACAAAGGTGATCTGTGTGCTCATCGCTAAGTGCTAGAAAACAATTCCGGCACAACGTCTAAATTTTTTTGGTTTGATACGGGCTTTGCACCTGGCCCGGCCCACCCGATGCCCGAGATGAGTAGCCCGAGCCCGGTCCAGGCCCGAGTTGGGAAGGCGTCCGCATACCCGAGCCCGGCCCGCGGGCCGGGCCGGGCTCGGGCTTTCGGGCGACCCGGAGCCCGTGCACAGCTCTAGTGTGACTCTAATGGACAGTCAGTGGCAACGCAGGCCACGCTAGCGCCGCCTTACTTGCAGCGGATCTCTGAGAAGGCAACCCAAACGGGCGCGTCGAGTCGAACGCCTTCCCCACTAAACGCTCACAACGTTACTCGCGGTTTCCACGGCGTGTGGCGGCGCGGCCACCTGCCGTGTCCAACCCATGCGTCAAGCTGCAGACACTTTATCAGGAGTACTCTCCGTTACGTGCTGCCGAGAACAATTCGTCTATTGACGCGACTATCTTATCGATTCCCGAGTTTCCGGCAGTGCGCGTCACTACTCGGCGTTTCGCTGTCAACGAGTTGAGAGCAGACTCGAAGCCGGCGAAGGAGACCGTACCGGTGTCGTTTTCTGCAATTGTTGTTTTCAACCACAGGTGGACAACGCCGCGAGTCTGAAGACATACGTACGGAACAGTGGTACGTAGTTGTAAATACCACGCATGTTCACTTCGCTAGCCTTCTTCACTGACGTTAACGCACGTTGCATTTTTCACTCGTGTCGTCTGCTCGCTTGTAAACCTCGGCAGTTCGTATTTATTGTGCTCCAACGTGGAGACGGCGCTCGCCAACAATGTAAATAATTACTGGTACTATTAGAAGATTCAGCTCTGCAGCATGTGCGGTTGTACAGAATGTCGGGAACTCCCACCGCTCCTTAAGATTCAGTTGCTTGATGTTTGCGCAACTCTTTTGCAACACTTTAGTCCATAGCAGTGAGAAGAGTCATAGTAGGGCACGACAGCCGCATGACGGAGATGGTTTCGCTCGTGTTTTGACTATCTGTCGAGAGCGGCGCTGCATTATCCAAGTCGGAAAAAGGAGCCACCGTGCTGTGCAACGCGCATGCAACACCGTTTTCAAGTGGCACCGTGCTATGGCATGCTTCATACACGCCCATTCTGTTACGATGTAAATCGCTTTGATTGGCAAGCGCCGCAAAATTCGTGGAGGAGTTTTATTGCCGCCATGACCCACATCGCGGTGGTGAGGCACAAGTTCAAAAAGAGCACGCGCACTTCCTGTCTCCGGATTTGGCGCTCCAACTGTGCCTAACAGTCCCGTAGCCAGAAATTTTTTTTTCTGGGGGGGGGGGGGGGGCTGTTGAAAACCTTGCAAACCACTCATTTTCATTATTTATTCTCGGTAAAAACACCCCTCCATCCGAATTTCGGGGAGGGGGGGGGGGGGGGCTGCCCCTTCCCTTGGCTAGGGGCCGGCCGCCAAATTTAAATTACCGTTTTTTTTTTATTCGCAAAACAATGTAGGTGTGTTTCGAGGTAAAATATGCATGTACTTCGATGGCATTACGTGTTTGTGAATGCGTGTATGTTTAATACCTTGCTTCTGGGCTTCCGGCCTACATTTCCCAAATATTAGACATTTAGTTCGGCTTTCATTTCACGAGAAATCGTCCCTTGGTCTGTTTATTATTATTATTATTATTATTATTATTATTATTATTATTATTATTATTATTATTATTATTATTATTCACAGTCTGCCAGCGAGGGACCAACAACTCTCGCTCCATTGCTCCAAAAACGAGAGGGGAAAAGAACGATGGCTACAATTTTTCACGTTATCTCAATTTTATTTCTCGCCACATTTATTTTTTTTTTTCTTCGTTTTCGTTCCTCTCCAAAGCACTCCACTCCTAAGCAGAAATCAACTCCCAAGCACTCCACTGCTCCCAATTGGTCCCCTTAAAATAAAGAAATGAACGCAGAGGCCGCGAACACCTAACCAGATAGACGTATCCAATAATTGAAAATGACTTTAATGAACTTTCGGGATTAACCAAGTGACTTTTTTTTTGTTTTTTTTTTGTTTTTTGTTACTTTTACCACTCAATGTAAAATATTTCATTGGTCTAACCATAGCTCGGCACACTCACTCATGAGTGCACTCAACTCACACTCACTCACACTCATTTGAACGTGGTGAGTTGAGTATGAGTGAGTACTCATGCGTGTGAGTGGACGTGAGTGTGAACGTGAGTGAGAACTCATGAGTGTGAGTGGTCGTGAGTGTGAACGTGAGTGAGTACTCATGAGTGTGAGTGGACGGTGAGTGTGAACGTGAGTGAGTGCGAAGGCTCAAAAAATTGTGGTGAGTGAGTTTGAGTGAGTACTCCCTTAAAGTGCCGACCTATGGAGCTCGGCACACTCACTCATGAGTGCACTCAACTCACACTCACTCACCCTCATTTGAAGCGTGGTGAGTTGAGTATGAGTGAGTACTCATGCGTGTGAGTGGACATGAGTGTGAACGTGAGTGAGAACTCATGAGTGTGAGTGGAGGTGAGTGTGAACGTGAGTGAGTACTCATGAGTGCGAGTGGACGTGAGTGTGAACGTGAGTGCGAAGGCTAAAAAAATTGTGGTGAGTGAGTTTGAGTGAGTACTCCCTTAAAGTGCCGACCTATGGGTCTAACTAATGATGCTCATAACTTTTTCGCTGTCTTCTGTCTTTTTTTTTTTCATATGTAGGCGTCATCGGGCCGTCAGAGTACAGAAGTGACGCTCCGTCGTGACGTGTACATTCCCCTACTGCAAAGTCGATAGGAAATTATTCATCGGAAATTATTCATCGAAGTGCTGACGCGAGGCAACATCGGAACCAGACAAGGACATCTCGACAAGTCGTAGTGTATAGAAAAACGTATCTACGGCGACTTCAGGCCGAAAATTTCTTACTTATAACCGCAGTTCCTTCACAGATTTTTTCAGCCTTCTCTCGCTGCCTTAATTTGAGCGAGCACTTCGCATTGCTAACTGCCAAAGTACGAAGGAAAAGCGGTCTAGCAAGGTTTCGAGCATGGCAGACGGAGTCACGCACGAAGCTGACACCCAGGACACCGAAGGTTATGGATCTCTTCCGGAAAGGCCTCGAGCAGCATGTACCTCACTACGACCCGGACAAAGATCCTATCGTGGTGAGCAGTGAAAGCATGCAACGAGGCGCCGAGCTCAGTTACACCGAGAACCTTTCCGAGAAGGACGCTGCCGTGCTCCGGCGAATGCTGAGAACGGGACCACCCGTGAGACAGCTCACTCTGTGGCAGATCTCGCTGGCCGCCTTCAGGGTCGCCTTCCAAGACCTCGAGGAATGCCCCTCGCTGAAAGAAGTCCTCTTCCTTCTCATCGACTGCGAAGGCAAGGACTTGGGCATCAGCGACACCGGAGTGTTTCGAAACCTACAGTCCTTAGATCTGCGCTGCGACAACCCAGGAAGCGGATTCGCAAAGGACATTGCAAGTTACATCCGACAAAACAAGTCGTTGAGGGAACTGAGCCTCTGGAACTCCTGCGGCGGTGACGAAGGTGCCGCAACCCTAATCGAAGCCCTGGCGGCAAACGACACCCTCAAGAAGTTCACCCTAGCATCGATGGAGCTGTCTTCCGACACGTTGCTCGGCTTCGCGAGGATGCTGACGTCGAACTCGACGCTAGAGGTGGTCGACCTCTTCGACGTGTGTCCCGCGCAGAAGGACAAGTTGTCGTCCCTGTTAGAGCAGGAACTGTGCGCGGGCGTCTTCAAGAGGTTGAAGATCCTGTGGCCCCAGGAGCTCCTGCCGGAGCTCACCGCGCTTCTACCGCAAGGGATCGTGTTATAAAGACCTGTCCGTCAGTGTGACCTCAACTATCGATGAGGGAGTTCTTCGGGAGTTCTTCGACGCAGTGGCCGCGGACGAGACGCTTCACACGCTCCACTTTTATCCCAGCGAGGAGAGCTTCGACGCACTGGCGGACGGCATTGCGTCCGTTGTGAAGCGTACGACGACGCTTCGAGAAATCTGCAACCTCATGCGAGTGCAGGAGGGCAAAGAGCACCAACTCGTCGTCATCCTCGAAGCCTTGAAAGAGAACAGTTGCGTTACGAGTTTCACGATGTACGCCGAACTGCTAAATGCCGAAATAGTAAAGTCGCTGTCAGAGTTGCTCGCTGTGAACAGCACGCTGGTGGATGTGGCCATATGCGAGTACTGGGGAATCTTGCCCGAACAGGTGGAGACCATTCTGCAGGGTTTGAGGAAGAACAACACCCTGACGGGCCTCATGGTCTCCTGGGACCCCGATGAATCCGATGGAATCACAGAGATGGAAGAGCTTTTGAAGAGGAACGCTCGCCTCCGAAGCAAGACTGCGGAGTGCGCGAGTTCGGGTTCTCATGACGTCAGCGACGCGAAAGCCGCGGATTGAAAATTTTACTTGACTTTTCACAAAACAAAATGCGAGAAAGGACCAATCATTGAAATCTACAAATGTGTAACCAGAGTCCGTATGAGGTCTGACCGTAAATAAGTGGGTGGCAGAGCACCAAAAGCCAGTGAAGAATCAAACGAATAATATATTACGTATACATACGAAAGTTACTTTCAAATAAACAACACTTGAAAGAATGAACGTTCAGATATGTAGGTCCAAATGTTTCAGCACCTACGAACCGCATCACAACAATGAAAACTTGCAACTACAAGTTGCAATAAGTGAAATACTTCGGAGGCCTCTCGTGAACAGTTTGCGCAAAACAGGAGGCTCCACTTACTGGGCGTAAATAACTATGGCTTATCATTCAAGTGTATGCGGACATATATTATTTTCACTTCGTTCGTATGCACTTCAAATATCTGGTAAAAGGAACTGCAAGATTTTATTGTCATAATTGTTCTGGTGCGAGGAAATGTCCACGTTTCATTTCATAGACCACGCCTACTTTTGAGCAGTAGTGTAGTCCTAATAGTGACAGTAGTGAAGTGACTGTAATTTAGTTTATCGTGTGCAGTGATAAAGCGATAAATTTCATAAGCCTAGTCACTTCGCACAGCGATAACTTAACGTGATAGTGTTGCCGCTGTTCCAACGTAGTTGTTATACGAATATTACGCTTCGCAAATGAAATCCATAGTGTGTAATTTATAAGTAATGTCAGCAATATGCCTGACAGCTACCCTCTGCAGTAGAACTAGTCTGTTAAAATTAGATTTAGGCCGCTGACTACACTACAATAATTAACGTGACACTGAAATACAGTGCGGCAGATTGTTAGCTTTAGTCGCGAAGAAAACCTATATACTGACCAAGACTAATATTTTTCTACGTGGTGCGTTGATGAGCCTTTATCAGAGGGTTGGTCTGGCAGAAAATGTGCACAACAAGCTTACTAGACAAGTCAAAAATAGAGGCATTGTTGGAAGAAATTCGCTCTGCTGTATCTTGCTTATCTGCCTCCAGGCCACGACCGGTCTTACGTACGTATATCTGCGATATCGTCGCCTCCGCGCTATGCCTCTGCCTGACTCAGTTCTACGGAATCGGGTACAATTGTTTTGAACTACACACGCGCTGCTTTGGTCGAGTGCGCCTATGGAATGTATAGGCCAGAATGTGATCCAATGTGTTCCTGTGTATGCTACTGTGTATGCTAATGTGTATGCTCATGTATGTGTTCATGTGTATGCTACTTCGTTCCTCTGTATGTTCTTGTGTTGTGCTAATACATTGCATTATTTGCGTGATCTAGTCGACAGAACTTTGTTTTACGTTGTGCGTTTCTACATGCGACTGAAGAATCAAGGTGAGAAAATTGCAAACAATTGCGGTACGAATTTTAGAGTAGAAGGGTACACTAAATTGCCCCGCCGCGGTGGTCTAGTGGTTATGGCGCTCGACTGCTGACCCGAAGGTCGCGGGATCGAATCCCGGCCGCAGCGGCTGCATTTTCGATGGAGGCGAAAATGTCTGAGGCCCGTGTACTTAGATTTAGGTGCACGTTAAAGAACCCCAGGTGGTCGAAATTCCCGGAGCCCTCCACTACGGCGTCTCTCATAATCATATCGTGGTTTTCGGACGTTAAACCCAAGAAAGAAAAAAAAGGTACACTAAATTGGATGTCCATGAGTGAAGTTGTGTTCACTCTTTTTTTTATTTTAATAAAGAATATCTATCCCGTTTGCATTAATTGGTGCGTAAACTTTGTACAGAACATGTGCTTTACTTTGTACATCGAGAATACAATGAACCTTCTGTTCGGTGGAAGGTTATGTTATCTGGGTTCGGGTTCAAAGTCTCTGCCTTTAGTTGACACCGCATCTCTAGAAATCACTCCCCCCTTCAAATTTTCCTGCGATTATTTTTTCAGCAATGGCAGTGGGCTCTTGAATTTACCGCAAGAAATTGTCTTTCAAAGACATTACATAACTATTTGCAAGGCTTGATGACACTGCTGTGCATGATGCAGAATGATGCAGTATTTAATCCACTGCAATGCCACACGTTAATGTCTAAGCCCATGCGTTTATGGAGTGTGTTGATGAACTATGGAGTATAGCACACCCCATATGCACTGCTAGTTGGACAAAAGAATGAAGGGACGAGAATAGTATAGCGGCACTTGCTGGCAATACTAGTATAACGTTCTACTGTTGGTAATAGTATAATAGTATGCTGGCAATAGTATAACCCACAGTCGCTGCTGCAATCTATTCTGACAGGTTTTGTACATAATTAGCCTAAAGAGGTTTGCAAAAGAAACAGCCGAGGTGGGAGCTCCCGTAGCTTCTCTCTCGCGATTAAGAGTTGTTGTAAATAGTAGAGCTGATTACTGTGTATCGCTTCTTTGGGACCTATACAGAGTAACTTCCACGGTTGCCACTGGCTTTCTAGTCAATGTCGCCAAAAGTCGCCATTAGTCTTCAAATTTCTCCAAAGAAGTCGCCACTCTAGATATTTGCGGCATGCCTAGTAATCAAAAATAATAAATACACGCGAGAAACAGGACGGACGTACTGAATTACGCGTAAAGTGCGCCTTCTACTGTTGCGTGGGCCTAAAACTAAGAAAAATAGAAAAAAAAAATGTCGCTTATTCGTTCGGAAAACGCTGAGCATGGAATGCATAACTCACTCGAGACCTAAGCTGAAAATCGCCGAAAATTCGCCATGTCGCCATTCATAACTTTAGGTCGCCACGGGCCTCTGAAATTCGCCAATTTGGCGAAAAGTAGGCACCGGTGGCAACCCTGGTAACTCCTTTTATTGTGTATGGCTACATTTGGGAGCCGTTTTCAGTCACTCTACCAGCGCTACTTCTAACTTAACCTCATAAATAGAGCCACAGAGAAAGATCCCGGCATTCCGTTAAAATGCGCTGAGTAGATTTCGCTGCATTTGGCTGGCGCCGTTATTCTTGGTATCTGTGTCCGCCATGGTGGATCAGTGGCTACGGTGCTCGACTGCTGACCCGAAGGTCGCGAGCTCGATCGCGGCCGCGCCGGTCGCACTTCGCTGAAGGCAAAATGGTAGAGGCCCGAGTACTGTGCGATGTCAGTGCACGTTGAAGAACACCAGATGGTCGATATTTCCGGAGCCCTCCACTACGGCGTCTGTCATAATCATATCGTGGTTTTGGGACGTAAAAACTAAGATGTTATTACCTGGTATCCGTGTACTTACGACTTGGATGTGTAGGTCTAATATTAAAAAAGCTTTTCTCCAATCAATTTTTTTCGCTTTTCTCATTCCTACACACTCACTTGTACGCAAACGTCGTTTTACCTAAGAAGAGTACTGGTGTAGGCTAGTTGGTAGGATTTCATGCTACAGTCACTTGCGCTCCTTTTAAGAACGCGGGGCAGAAGTAGAACAGACCCAAGCGCAAGCTTTCAACTGACTCAATACAAAGGCAAAAGACCCATACACGCACATGTGTGACGTTGCATGAGAAGCACTTTGGTATCTACAAAAAACGAACGTCAGAGCACAACCAGTACACTAGTGCAGTCACTATGAAATCATACCAAACGCAAGGAAACATGAAACACCGAAAGGTACGCCAACAAGAGACACGCCTATTACCTAGCACCGTTCGACGCAGCCTCGTTGAAGTACAGGAATGGTCAAAAGTTCCTAGGCTACGCTACCATAGGAATACATGGGATAGTGGCCTGGGAACTTTCGACCACCCCTGTACATGATCCCCTTTTGTGATAGCACCATGGAAGCCATGATAACGCAATTGTCCCCCAGACAACTGATTTCAGACGCCTCAATAACCTTCTGCGTCGTTTGGTTGCTGCGCCTGGCAACATCCCTTTAGGCTCATCTTATCCTTTAGGCTCCGTGTTAACTTACATACGATATATCCAATTTGCGTCTCGTTAAAATATGCTTATAATCTGCGCTCCTCATTAAAAAATTGGCGTGCAAGCCTCGATGTCGATAAGATCTGGAACCAATGCAACGGCATAAAAGAAGTAATGAGATATTCGACCACAGACAGCGACAATTTTTTCCAGTAGCCTCAGGCAACCGGAAATGTATGACTCGACTTTCTTACACAAATATCGCCGCTCGTGGGCCACAATCAGCATTTGGCATCAGCTGCCGGCGATATCACTCCCGTTAACTTGACAGGAGAGACCTTAGGCTGGAAAGCAAAATTGAATCTAATTGTTTCAAGATAATTGTCAAGGGAACTGTTCTTTTTCCTTTTTTTTTCTTTTTTTTTTTCCCTTCTTAGACCGTTCTATAACCGTGAAATGTTCGCTTCTCTTCATCGCCGATAGTCTATCCAAGTTCGAGTTCGGTAAGGGGGTGTCCCCCAAAAAAGGCTTCAGTTACGTTCGAGGAATGGAGGGAGGACGCGCTTTTTTTCCGGGGCGAACTCCTTACAAGGACTACGGCCCGCTAATTAGGCGTGCTGAGACAGCCGCCCCCTCCCCGTCGATTGGTGCCAGGCAATGGCAAAGAGCCCCTTGCGAACAAGCTTCGTAGATGTGTTTTTCTTTCCTTTTACCCCCATTTCTTTTTCCTTCTCATGTGTCGCATCAATGTGTCTCACTACGTATAATGACTCATAAAGAAACAAATACTTTGATGTTTTATCTACTTTCCGGTATATTTTGCCACTTCCTGTCACATTGCATCGAGTTTAAATGTGTTTTATTTCCAGCACAGTCGTTTCTTCTACTTGGCTAATTTTGCTGCTGGACTTTAGGGGGGCCGGAGCTTTGTCAAGCCGCAGTACTGCGGCTTTTTTTCCCGCTATACCCCCCATATTTCTCAATGATAAATAAAAGTTCGTTGATTGATTGATTGATTGATTGATTGATTGATTGATTGATTGATTGATTGATTGATTGATTGATTGATTGATTGATTGATTGATTGGATTGATTGATTGATTGATTGATTGATTGATTGATTGATGAAATACGGCGCGATGTCGGACGATTATTTTAACGTGCTCCTTGGTATAACGTATAGAAGATACACATTACGCGTTGACACACTCGAGCAGACTTGGAAACAGCAGTTCTTGCAGATCTTCCACATTCGAAGGGACCCCGGAAGCCGGCGACGGGACCGGCGGACGCGGCGTGTATCATTGAGTTGAAAAGAAAATGAGGTCGACCCCTCGGTTCGCTTTATTTACACGGCGAGGCAGCGAGCGCGCGTGTTATCTCGCAGTCGAGCTTGAACTTGGCAGCCGCCGCCGATTACGAGTTATTGATCTGGAACGACGATAATACCGCGGCACCCTCTCTACCGGTGAAACCGTGAGTACAGCGAGGCACGCGTAATTCTATAGGAGGAGGGAATACGGGGGGACCTTGGAAGCTCGTTGTCTGCGCCATGCCACCGGTCTTGGTCAAGGCGCACCACTGAAGCCTCTCTGACGAACGCGCGTGATCTTGGCATTGGTTCCGGAACTGCTGCAAGCACGCCCTGGGGATGCTGATCGTGCAGATAATGGCGGCGATTCTTGTCTCTCCGGTAAGTATATCCGTGACCCCAATCGCTGCAACGTCGTGAGTCTCTGAGACGTTGCCGAGATGCTATGCTTAGGGGCGGCTGGGGAATCTGCTCGCATAAGCCGGAAGACCTTAGAACGCGTGTTGCGACGCAATCGCTCAGAGATAACCGGCAAAAGAGAGTGAATCCTGTACTTGTGCAACTTGAAAAGCCGGCGGTCATGCACGTTGAGGGTCCCGTTGCAGTCTTGTACTTTGGGACCCTCGACGGTATATTTTACTCCCTGTAACATCCTTTTATATAATGATAATAAAACTGATTGATTGATTGATTGATTGATTGATTGATTGATTGATTGATTGATTGATTGATTGATTGATTGATTGATTGATTGATTGATTGATTGATTGATTGATTGATTGTTGTGGCGATGCATAGGACACACGGCGGTCCCTGACGGGAGGGGTTTATGCCGTCGTAAATTAGGCAGGGCCCAACGAGATAGAAAAGTTATTGGCCTCGTGTCACCATGATCGATCAAACATTAGCGTCGACTGTCGAGCAAAATCGATGGCATCATCTAGCGGCGATTCAAAATATTGCGAAACAGAAAGTGATCCGTGAGCGAGAGAACTCTAGTTTCTGTTTTATTTATTTTTTCTCCTGAAATCAAATCCAAGAAAGCTAGTCGCCTGTAACGGCGAATGATGCACAGGCAGCCGATGAACCACCAACACACTACGGCCCCGATGTCATGGATGGTGTCTATACACAATATAGCGCCACCAAATGATGACGTCATGCGTATCGCTATGTTTGAAAGTGAAGAAGATACGGATAAAAGCCAAGAAAAAAACGTCTCTGAGCACCGCGAGTGCGACGCAGCTTACCCACAGCCAACATTACCTCCATGCCAACGTACTTCACCTTCCTCACTCATGGACTAGAAATTTTAGGTCATGATCGAGCCACTCCCCAAGACAAACGTTTCATCAACTTCTCTTATGCTTTCTTTTGTTTTGTTTTCGAGGACCACAAGTGAAATATGTTGCCGTACGTGGTGTAGCGAAGGACTGATCACTCATGTTATCATGATTTCAAGAATAACACAGCGGCATTATTCGAATAACTAGTTGATAGTTGACCTGAAGTTCTTGCATAACTAACTGGTTAACTAAATAGAGTGACATAAACAATAAACAAATAGGCACGCCAATAAGCCCAGGAAAAACTTGGAGGTACTTGACCTTTGCCTCCAAGACTTGAACGCGATCGCGTAATCGGGCCCCGTGCGCATCGCCTTCTGAACTGCTAGCCTGCTTCGGTTCTCGGTGCATGCCTCAACCGTGCCGTAAGGAAACGAACGTCTGTGCGCGTAACATTGGCCGTTTCAAGCTATCCTAGAATGAGTACTGCAAGTACGGTTGTTAAGGGCCCACGACGCCGTAATTCTTCCTTTGCGAATCAGCGAAGGGCCCGCTACGCGCCCGTAGGGCAACACGCGAACCTACGCAGCTGCTCACTTTGTTGATGCTTTGGCGGCTGATGATGATAAAATATGTGTGAGCGCTTTAATGGGTGGGCATTTAAAACACCCACTCGTTGCGCAATTCACATGTTTTTACGCCTGACACGATTCTACGTTTCTGCCACTCAATATTGCCACGCGCGTTTCTTTTACTGTATTCGGTTTCCGCCCACAAAGACTATCAGCAGTACTCGGCGCAGACCGCGCCTTATTGTTCCAGAAGCTTCTCAGTTGTAGTAGATCGTTTTGTTAAGATTGAACGCAAGACGGTAGCACTCAAGATTATTCCAGAGCTTTGGCGACGACTAGTGATAAGGCTAGAATGTTCGACGCGTGATTTATAAAAGCCGGCGCGCTCCAACGAAGTTCAGTTGATCGACGGCCGACGCTCTGTTCGCCGCTATCAGTGCCAGCGTTTATTGCTGTAATCTCACCTTCAGTTTACCGGCCACAAGTTCGGCCCAAATAAAGTGTTTCCTCTCGGACAACTGCCTACTGCCTTCGTCGACGTCACGACCACGTGACATCTGGTGGAGGTGCTGCTTCTTTCATGTACCGGACGCCCCCGTCAAGCCGTGAACCGAGCCCACTTCGCCAAGAAGACACCGACACCATCAGTGACGGTCGAGCCAGCCGCAGGCTGAAAGGACTACCCGCGCAGCACGGACTACTGCCGGACAAGCCGAAAGCTACGGCTGCGAAGACGAAAGGCACGATGACCACAGCTGCGTCCCCTGCAACCATCGTGATGCAGCCACCCAGAGAGCCACCGACCTTCCACGCATCGCCTAGCGAGGACCCCGAGACATGGCTAGAGACTTACGAACGAGTCGCGACCTTTAACAACTGGGACTCCGAGGAAAAACTCCGCCGCGCATACTTCTACTTAGAAGACGCCGCGAGGACGTGGTTCGAAAACCGCGAAACCACGCTACAAACCTGGGATCTTTTTCGGACGACGTTCCTAAGTACCTTCACGAGCGTCGTCCGCAAGGAACGTGCCGCAACTATCCTGGAAACACGTGTGCAGCTTCCCAATGAAACAATTGCCATCTACACGGAGGAAATGACGCGCTTGTTTCGCCACGCCGACCCCAACATGACTGAAGATAAGAAAGTGCGCTTCCTTATGAGGGGTGTGAAGCAAGAACTCTTCGCCGGATTAATCAGGAACCCGCCGAAGACGGTCGCAGAATTCGCGTCCGAAGCCTCGACAATCGAGAAGACGCTCGAGATGCGCACACGGCAATACAACCGCAGCTTCTCGGTTTCAAGCTACGCCGACGTGCAAGCACTAGGAACCGTCGACCTGCGTGAGACGATCCGAGCGATCGTGCAAGAGGAGCTGCGAAAAATTCTACCTTCAGCGCAGCCTCAAGTGGATTCCATCGCTGACGTCGTACGCCAAGAGATCCAGCAATCACTGGGCGTTCCGCAGCCTCCAGAGCCGCAGCTGCAAGCGATGAGCTATGCTGATGCAGCCCGCCATCACGCTCCTCCTCCGCGTCCACGCCAAGACACCGCGTCGCCGCAGTACCGTCACCAGGCATCGCCGCCACCGCCACTGATGCCATACCGCCCACCGACGCTATACCGCCCTCCTGCCGGCCAGCGCAACGCTCCGAGGAAGACTGATGTTTGGCGCGCCCCTGACCACCGTCCCCTCTGCTACCACTGCGGCGAGGCCGGCCACACCTACCGCCGTTGCCAGTACCGACAGATGGGCCTACGCGGTTTCGCCGTCAACGCGCCTCGCCCACAGCGGGGTGAACGACCGCAAGACATCGCCGACTACCTCGCAGGAGCTCAGTGGACGCCCCGACGACCTTCCCGCTCACCGTCGCCCGGCCGCTACATGTCACCGCACCGCCGGCAGTACTCTGGCCCAAACCGGGGCCGGTCACCTAGCCCGTACCCGGGAAACTAAGGGCAGCAACCGATGGAGGTGCGGTTGCTGTTCGACGAAATGCCGAAGATCCTCCGCGGCCGCCGACGACGACAACGCGACGAGACCTGCGCAACACGACGCGAAGCAGACGAAGCCCTGCCGACGAAACCTCGTGGACCGAAGAAAACCTGATGACGCAGCATGGAAGCACCACAACATTTCGACGCAGCCGTGATCCGACGCCGCGACACAACCGCAACGCACGACGACGAACCAGCGACCTCGACGTAATATTCGACGGCCACAACGTCACCGCTCTCGTCGACACTGGAGCCGACTATTCCGTCGTCAGTGGGTCTTTCGCGACGAAGTTGAAGAAAGTAAAGACTGCTTGGCAAGGCCCTGAAATCAGGACCGCTGGGGGGTCATCTAATAACGCCGGCCGGTGTCTGCACCGCAAGAGTCACCATCAATAACCGGACTTATCCCGCCAGCTTTCTAATTCTGCAGCACTGCTCCAGGGATGTGATACTAGGGATGGACTTCCTAAGTCAACACGGCGCCGTCATCGACCTGAGGTCTGAGTCGATAACACTGACTTCAGAAAAAAGCGTTGCCGCCCCACATGTCGCCGGAGAATCATGCCTTGAATGTAATAGAAGAGCAGGTCACCGTTCCGCCTCTTTCCAGCGTCGTCATTTCCGTCGGCACCGAAATACCCGCTAACCTTGAAGGCGTCGTCGAGGGCGATCAGCACCTGCTTGTGAACCGTCAGATTTGCGTCGCAAGAGGCATCGCCGAGTTGCGCGACGGCAAAGCAAAGGTACTGCTGACAAACTTCAGCCAGGAATATAGGCACCTCAACATTGGTACGACGGTCGCCTACATCGAGAAATTCGTGGACACCAGCAATGCTTTCGCCCTCTCCGATACTGCCGAACATTCTTCGACGAATCGAGGTCCCGAAACAGATTTCGACGTCAACCCCAGCCTCCCAAAGCAGAAGCAAGACCAGCTCAAAAATCTGCTCCTGCAATTCAAGGACTGCTTCTCATCGTCGTCAAGAATTCGACAGACCCCAGTCGCCAAACATCGTATCATAACCGAAGAAAGTGCCCGACCAGTCCGTCAGAGCCCGTATCGAATCTCGACGCGAGAACGCGAAGCCGTCAAGAAGCAAGTCGACGAAATGTTACGCGACGACATAATCCAGCCGTCCAAGAGTCCCTGGGCGTCTCCCGTGGTGTTGGTGAAGAAGAAGGACGGGACGCTACGTTTCTGCGTCGACTATCGTCGCCTGAACAAGATCACGAAGAAGGACGTGTACCCCCTCCCACGGATAGACGACGCCCTGGATCGACTCCACAACGCGAAGTACTTTTCGTCGATGGACCTGAAGACGGGCTACTGGCAAATCGAAGTCGACGAGAGAGACCGAGAAAAGACTGCCTTTATAACACCAGACGGCCTGTTCGAGTTTAAGGTCATGCCTTTCGGTCTTTGCTCGGCCCCCGCGACCTTCCAACGCGTTATGGATACTGTACTGGCCGGCCTGAAGTGGCAGACTTGCCTTGTGTACTTGGACGACGTCGTTGTGTTTTCCTCGAACTTCGACGAACACCTGCGGCGCCTTGAAGCTGTACTTCAAGCAATCAAGACCTCCGGACTCACTCTCAAGCCAGAGAAGTGCCGCTTCGCGTACGAAGAACTTTTGTTCTTGGGCCACGTGATAAGCAAATCCGGAGTACGCCCAGACCCGCAAAAGACAACCGCCATCGCTGCTTTCCCGCCACCCACCGACAAGAAGGCCGTGCGTCGATTTCTCGGCTTGTGTGCCTATTACAGGCGGTTCGTTAAAAACTTCGCCCGCATCGCCGAGCCTCTCACTAACCTCACCAGGACCGACGTCGAGTTCAAGTGGGAAACGCCGCAGGAGGAAGCATTTCAAGAACTAAAACGACGCCTGCAAACGCCTCCGTTACTTGCGCATTTCGACGAACACGCCGAAACAGAAGTGCACACCGATGCGAGCAGCGTAGGACTCGGCGCTGTCCTCGTGCAGAGGACGGACGGACTGGAAAGGGTTATCAGTTATGCTAGCCGGTCGCTATCAAAGGCAGAGGCCAACTACTCCACAACAGAAAAGGAGTGCCTTGCCATCATCTGGGCTACATCAAAGTTTCGCCCCTACCTTTACGGCAGGCCCTTTAAAGTTGTGAGCGACCACCACGCCTTGTGTTGGCTAGCTAGCTTGAAATACCCTTCTGGTCGCCTCGCACGGTGGAGCCTGAGACTTCAAGAATTCGACATTACCGTCGTTTACAAGTCCGGAAGAAAACACTCTGACGCCGACTGCCTGTCTCGTGCCCCCCGTCGACCCACCGCCGCTGGTACGACCAGGATGATGACGGCTTCCTGGGAACCATAAGTGCCGACGACTTCGCCGAGCAACAGCGAACGGACCCGGAACTCAGGAGCCTTATCGAATACCTCGAGGGCAAGAGCGCCACGGTTCCGAAGGTATTCAAGAGAGGACTGGCGTCGTTCTTCCTGCGAAACGGAGTCCTCCTAAAGAAGAACTTCTCGCCCCTTCGAGCCAAACACCTTCTCGTGGTTCCATCAGCAATGAGACCAGAAGTCCTCGAGGCCCTACACGACGACCCGACGGCTGGACATCTCGGTGTTTCCCGCACGATCGCAAGAGTACAGGAGAAGTACTACTGGCCGCGCCTTGCCGCCGACGTCGCCCGCTACGTAAGGACGTGCCGAGACTGTCAGCGACGGAAGACACCGCCAACAAGACCAGCAGGCTTCCTTCAGCCGATCGAGCCTCCTCGGCGACCGTTCCAGCAGATCGGGATGGACCTCCTGGGGCCGTTCCCAACGTCGACTTGCGGAAACAAATGGATCGTCGTAGCCACGGACTACCTCACCCGCTACGCCGAAACAAAAGCCCTGCCCAAAGGCAGTGCCGCCGAGGTAGCCAAGTTCTTCGTTGAGAACATCGTCCTTCGACACGGCGCCCCAGAAGTTCTCATCACCGACAGAGGCACGGCGTTTACGGCTGACCTAACCCAGGCTATCTTGGGATACAGCCACACAAGTCACCGCCGGACCACCGCGTACCACCCACAGACCAACGGCCTGACCGAGCGTCTAAACAAGACCATCGCCGACATGCTGGCCATGTACGTCGACGTCGAACACAAGACGTGGGACGCCATCCTCCCGTACGTGACCTTCGCATACAACACGGCAGTGCAAGAAACGACGCAGATGACGCCATACAAGTTGGTCTACGGACGGAGCCCGGCAACGACGCTCGACGCCATGTTACCAAACGTGACCGACGAGGAGAACATCGACGTGACCGCCTACCTACAGCGCGCCGAAGAAGCACGACAGCTCGCCCGCCTGCGGATCAAGAATCAGCAGACGACTGACAGCCGCCGCTACAATCTTCGGCGACGCTTCGTGGAATATCAGCCGGGCGACCGTGTTTGGGTGTGGACGCCCATACGACGACGTGGGCTTAGTGAAAAACTTCTGCGACGATACTTCGGACCGTATAGGGTGCTTCGCCGTCTCGGCACACTCGACTACGAGGTTGTCCCCGACGGCATTTCGAACTCTCAACGGCGCCGTGCGCGACCTGAAGTCGTCCATGTCGTGCGCCTCAAGCCGTTTTACGCGCGGTAGTGAACCTGAGGACAGTTCTTTTTCATTGGACTTTCTAGCTTGTGCGTATTGTTTATTCAGCTTTCTTGATTTATTGTCGTTATTTGTTGCATGTATTCTTCCCATGTGTTCTGTTCTAAGCATCGGGACGATGCCTTTTCAGAGGGGGGGCATTGCCACGCGCGTTTCTTTTACTGTATTCGGTTTCCGCCCACAAAGACTATCAGCAGTACTCGGCGCAGACCGCGCCTTATTGTTCCAGAAGCTTCTCAGTTGTAGTAGATCGTTTTGTTAAGATTGAACGCAAGACGGTAGCACTCAAGATTATTCCAGAGCTTTGGCGACGACTAGTGATAAGGCTAGAATGTTCGACGCGTGATTTATAAAAGCCGGCGCGCTCCAACGAAGTTCAGTTGATCGACGGCCGACGCTCTGTTCGCCGCTATCAGTGCCAGCGTTTATTGCTGTAATCTCACCTTCAGTTTACCGGCCACAAGTTCGGCCCAAATAAAGTGTTTCCTCTCGGACAACTGCCTACTGCCTTCGTCGACGTCACGACCACGTGACAATATTACAAGCGTTAGGGGAGACTCCTAGCTCACACTGCATGACATTCATATAGTTATTTTTTTTGCCAAAGCAGTTTGAAGCAATGGCGTGGCTCTGTGGTAGAACACCTGCTTGCCACGCAGAAGACCTGGGTTCGATTCTCACTCGAACCGAACATTTTTATTTGCATCTTTCTCGATTTTTTCGGTCACGGACTACGCAGATTGTTTGCTCACAACCAACGGCGCAGACATCGACGCCGACGCCTAACCTATAAAGTATACCTATAGCCACTTCCCCTCACCAGTATTTTGGCACCGGCGCCATCCGCGAAACAGCTCACAAGCACCGACGGCTTTCGCTCACCTACTCACGAAACAGCGTTCGGCCTTGCCCTACTGGGCTCCGTTTTCGCGCTCTTCGTTAAAACCAAGAACGCTAATACAGAGCGCGACGCAGGAAACGGACTGCCTCAGCTGTTCAAACAGTGCAAACAAGCTTCTATATACGTAGCTGTTCAGCGCCAGCGCGTCGTTGCGACCTTCGCCAACTGTTCTCTCCCATCTCGCTCGTATCGCTGTATCCACACACGCAGTGCGTCGATTATGCAAACGGGGCGAAGAGAGCCAAACGGGCCACCTCACCCAGATTCCGTTTTCGCCATTACTTAATCGATGCACTTAAGGCTGCGATACACGCGCGACTGGGGTGTCTTTCTTCAGAAGCTATACCTGTACCAGCGAGAGTGTAGTCTTCCTGTGGTGCTCGTTCACCCGGCTCATAGCGACGCGGTGCGACGAAGAAGCAACGAAGCGGATGGTCAATCATCCACGCCCCGACGAAGAAGCAGCCAAGGAAGTAGTCATCGTCCACGCCCATCAAACGTTCGGGCTTTGTTCGCGAAGGACGACGCCGCTATCAGTCAACGGTCCGCGCACGTGGGCGCATTACGACCAGAGAAAAAAAACAACAAACTTATCGGCGTTTTCCGCGTCTTACGAGCGGAGATTTCGCTCAAGGCGGAGAACACGTTCAAGTCCTGTATTTGCGGATCTCTTGCGGGCTACCGGGCCCCACATCATCGCACTGACGGCTCAGAATTGAGACAGCGACGTTTGAGTGCACGCTGGAACACCGGCGAGTTGCGTTTTCGCTGCCAGGTGCAAACGTACGGACCCGGATTTGACCTCGTGACCTTTTGACGAGTGTAAACGGTAAGGCAGCGAGGACAGTAATCAAGGACAGACGTGGAAACGGTCGAAGAGGAGAGACTCGTGCCGCTTTCTATTGAACCGCGGATCGATACACAACCGGACGTATCAACGGCTCCGTGACGTATACTTCTACCGTGTTTGTCCAACTGCGCCAACACTTGCAACGCGGATTCGCTGCCGAGCTCCAGTCGATGGGTCGCCGAACAAAACGACGACAATCGTTCAAGGTGAGTGTTGTCGGGTGCACGATCTCTCCGGGCATAGGCGTGCGCAGGGTTCCCCTTCAGGGGGGGGGGGGGGGGGGGGCGAAGGTTCGTCGCAGCGCTCCCCCCTCCCTATTATGTCAATGTCTGGGGCTGCCTTTGCGCCCCCCTTTTAGGTGACTAGGGGGAGCGCCCCCCCCTGCCTCCCTCGTGCGCACGCCTATGTCTCCGGGCACGCAGCGTTTTAATTTCATTCACACTCTTTGCTAACGCATTTTCAAAACAGCTTAATCGTGCGCGCTCGACAACAGCGCGGTCAATGATGTGATTACACCACAACCTGGTCAGGTCCATGCAACTCAAGTTGAAGGATCCGTGACATCAAAATTGATAACTGGAGACGTTTGTGTTGTTTGATTGTCGCGCATACGTGGGCACTTCTGAGCGATTTTAAGATATTGTTGCGACGCGGTAAGTACAGGACAAGGACCAAGTTGCGACAAGGAAGGACAAGTTCTGTATTGAGAAATCACAAGAGCAGACGCTCCAACGTCGTCTTCAGAAAACAGTGGTTGCTGGCAGGGGCGGATCCAGCCCCTCATTTTTGGGGCTGTATTGAAGTAACACAGGAGAGGGGGGCCGGGGTCATGACTTTTTTTTTTTTTTTGTTGTCGTTTTTACTAGCACAAGAACCTCATCATAGCATAAATACTGTTAATGTGTGCACACAGTTGTCCCACTCATTTGTCCTAATTGGTGGTAGGAGGTGGACGGCAAGCACTGAAGAGAGGGAAGGGGGTGCTGACACAGGCTTTAGGGGGGGGGGGGGGCGATCACCCCTACAGCCCCCCCTCTGGATCCGCCACTGGTTGCTGGTCGCGCTCCTCACTTCGTTATCATCTGTAGCCTGCCGGCTTTTAGTCCCGACAATATTTTTTTTTAATTGGGTGTTAAAGTAAGCGTGACTTCTCACTTGAGTTGGCAGCACCTCGCGACATGGCTACTGGTATAGGTGTGTTCGATTCCGGCATGGTGCGCGGAACCAGTGCAGCAGAAGTTCAGATAGTGCCTCTGCGGTGCAAACGCGGTTCACACACGGTGCAGGTGCGGCGCCATCTCCTTGTTTTTCCGTTTGTTCAATTTTAACATGCTGGTGCGGGATTGTCATGTGCTGCGCGCCCGCATTGAGAATAAAACAGTACCGGAGGAGATACGCTAACTTGTACTTAATGCGCAGTTTGTTTCAGGGGCCGTGCCAGCGGGAGGCACGGGTGGCGCAGTTGCCCCCCTTATAATTCCCCCCCCCCCAACTCCCACGAGCAAACATTCAAAATACAGCGCGTAAGCTCCCAGCGTCCCTGGCGCCCCGAAGAAACTCGCGTAATTCTCGTGGGTGCCCCTCGACAGTAAAGAAATACTGGTTTCTCTGTATTTGTATCCAACCTTCTGCAGCCATACGCGCTTCTTAACAACGTTACGGAGCTTGGCGACTCGGACAGTGCAGAGACCGCGCTTCATGCAAATGAATCTGCAGTTTAGGCGACAAGTCGGCCTTAATCATGTTTGTGGCGACCTGTTGTAACTGCTATACGACAACGTGCGGTCAGCGACCGCAGAACTTTAGGCAACGTTGACGCAGGGGCGAATACAAGAGCCTACTTTGGGAAGGAATAGGGGGGGGGGGGGGTATTAATGCGTTGTAGGGGGGGGAGAAGGGGGGTATTGCGCAGCTCGCAGTAACTGAAGAGAAGAGCGTGAGAAAGCGAAGACACATTCTTAAGGTCTATAGTCAAGGTCTATTTTTCAAGGTAGCGCAGCATCCTTCTCTCATGGTGTGCGGCGCGTTGAAGCACTTGCTTGAAACGCGACAGAGAGGAACAAGTTTTCTTTAAAAAGGACTCTTGTGAAACGTATCTGCACGTGCAGTAATGCGGGATCGAGCAGCTCCTCCAGTAGCGATCGCTGAAATTGAAACTGGGGGCCCGTGGCCTCCGACATTTTCCACCGCGCGCTGGTGGACGATCTCGGGGGTCCTGCATCAGCACTTTTCTTCTTTTTTTTTTTTTTTTTTTGCGGAAGCGTTGAGGGGGGGGGGGGGGGGGTAATTTGCAATCTTGCGACACCGGGTGTCGCTCGCTCTGCCCCTTAATTAAAGGTGAAAATCGCTATTACTTTATGGAATATTTCCTTCAGATAATTTACCACGATCTCTCCCGCAAGGTAGTTACGTGAATTATGAACGTTACACACAATGCACATCGTTGATTGGAGGTGCTTGTTGGTTTTTACTACACTTAAAAAAAAAACTGATAAATTCACAAAGCTCCTAGTCTTTGCAGTAATTCTCCGTGTAGTAATCACCTTCGCTTTCTTTTATGCACGGTAGCATACCGGTTATTCAAAACTCGTTAACAGACCTGCGTTTCCTTTCTCCCTTTGTGCAGCGAGATTCCCGTGTAGCCTGCAGACTGCTACTGTGATACACCAATTTATGCGCGAAATCCCCATGAGAAAGAAAACGAGAAATTTATAAAGGCTACCAGCGCTGTTGCAAGAGTACACATTAACTTTGTAAACAGGTACAATGAGGAACCGCTGGTCATTAAGAGTAGCGGGCTGGATTCCAAGAGAAGGCAGAAGGTCAGGTGGGCAGATGAAATTAAGAACTTCTAGGGGGGATGGTGGCCGCAGCAAGCGCAGGACCGGGCTGATTGGCGAAACATGGGAGAGGCCTTTGCCCTGCAGTGGGTGTAGTCAGGCTGATTATTATGATGATTGTGATGATGATGACAACAGATACACTTGTTCAATGTTCATAAAGACATTAGCATTCATAGAGTACCCAGAACGACGCGCAATATACTTCAGAATTAAGGCCAATTTCTTACGAGCGGATTCCTTTGATAAAAGGTTGCTCGTGCCGGACTATACTGAATGCGTTTTCGGTCCACGGCGGACACCACTGTACCCAGACCCGTAGCCAGAAATCTTTTGTGGGGAGGGAGGGCGGGGGGCACCTGTTGAAAACCTTGAAAACCCCCCTGTTTTCATTATTTTTTCTCGGTAAAACACCCCCTCAATCCGAATTTCGAGGGGGGAGGGGGCAGCCCCCTCCCCCCCCTGGCTACGGGCCTGACTGTACCGCACATCTTTCATTTGATGACGCCGTCTTGAGGACCATTACCACCCCCAATGATCAATAATGCGGAACTTTCACGTCGCAAATTGGGTCTTTTGGAGTGTTGATTGGTACACCGACACCTACCTACCATATATAGTTGGATGTTTTTCCGGTACATCAGACTTCGGGCGTAAAATAATTAAATGAACAGAATACATTTCAGGCTAACATCGTAATGACGAATCGCTTTTTAACGTGCATAGCGCAGCCATAAAAGCATGACAATCATCCCTGCTACTAGTCGAGAGAATAGAGTCATCATCACCATCAGCCTGACTACGCCCACTGCAGGGCAAAGGCCTCTCCCTTGTTCCGCCAATCAACCCGGTCCTGTGATTTCTGCTGCCATGTTATACACGCGAACTTCTTGATTCCATCTGCCCACCTCATTTCCTGTCTCCCCCCTCACGCGTTTGCCTTCTCTTGGAATCCAGAGAAGTCAGCGGCGACTGAATCAATGTCGAGTGAACGCCACTCGGCAACTTCTTTCCCTCTTCCTCAAGCGAGGCTTCCTCCCTCACCCGACGGTTTTATACGGGCTCGGCGGATGAGAGATTGTTTTCCTTATTGGGTGCACGCGCTCCCGCTACAATTAAAGATAGATCAACCTCCGTAGGTGGCACGCGTCTTCTGAAGGGAAAGGCTTTTGCAGCGAAATTTCCGGCGCCAAGAGCGAATACTCCAGGTCTCTGCTGACCACGGCTGCGACATCTGCCAGCGCGCTATGCTGCTGTCTTGGCGATTAGACTCATAATGTGACAGAAAATACGTGACAAGGGGCACACGTGGTCGACGCACGCACGGCCACCGTTATTACCACTAAACTTATCGGAGTTAAAAGGGGCTCAGCTCGTGAGGCTTGCGGGAAAGCCGAATTAATAGAACCGCGATATGATTATGAGGCACGCTGTAGTGGTGGGCTCCGGAAATTTTGACCATTCTTTAACGTGCACTGACATCGCACCATGCATCGCACAATACACTGACGCTTCCTCATCCGAGATCATTAGGTGGTTCCGGCGTCCGTAGGCCTATAACGAAACGCGTCGGCGTAGAAACGACAGAATGCATAATTAGTAATGGCATAGTCCTTGGTAATGGGTTGTCGTGGCTTGACCATGTCGGGTGTCTGGTACGAGGCACCGGACATGAGCGCGTATCGTCAAGCCTCCTACTGTTTTAGAGTGTGCTGTTTACTCGCGCGCGTTGTCTACATGAAGCTACATGTGCAGAACGTTTTTCTTTCTTTTTCATTTTTTGGCGCGATAGCATTAGAGAGCTCGTTTCGCATAAATTTCGGTGTCGGCGTTGGCGTTGTTGGTTATGAGAGAAAAATTATTATCTTGTCCGTGACCAAAAAATAGAGAAAGATATGCAAATGAAATAAATAAAAAAAATTTACAGGGCCCAGATGAGGATCCAACCCAGGCCGTCTACGTGGCAAACAGGTGTTCTACCACAGAACCACGACATTTCTCGAAGCTGCTTCGAAAAAAAAAAAACACTATATGAATGTCATGTAGTAGAAGGAGTCTCCTTAACGCATCATATACTGCGTGGCAGAAGCGTAGAATCGCGCCAGGCGCCAAAAGGTGCGAATTGAGCAACGAGTGGGTGTTTTAAAGGCCCACCCATTACTAAGCGCTCAGGCATATTTAGTCATCAGCAGCAGCAGAACCATCAAAAAAGTGAACAGCTGCGTAGGTTCGCGTATTACCCTACGGACGCGTAGTGGGCCCTTCGCTGATTCGTAAAAGGAAAGTGGGTACTTAACAACTGTGCTTGCAGTAGGCATTCAAGGATACTTTGAAACGGCCAATGTTACGTGCACAGTCGTTCGTTTCATTACGGCACGGTTGAGGTATGCACCGAGAACCGAAGCAGGCTAGCAATTCAGAAGGATATGCGCACGAGGCCCAGTTACGCTATCGCGATCTGCTCTTGAAGGCAAAGCTCAAGCGTCCTCCAATTTTTTTTCAGCCGCCTTGGCTGACAGCAGGCCCATGGATAGCCAGCTCTTTTTTTTTTTTTTTTTTTTTTTTTTTTTTTTTTTGGGGGGGGGGGGGGGTTCAGAGGAGGGGCGCTTGCCTCGACTGTTTGAGGAAAGCACCTATTTGCCAGTAAATAAAATTGGGGGACCCTTAAGCTTCGCCTTCAAGAGTTGAACGCGATAGCGATATCCTGTCTCTAGTGCGTACTTCAATCACTTTGTGCCAGTGGCGTAGCCAGGGGGTAGCACACCGGGCACGTGCCCCCCCCCCCGAAATTTTTTTTTCGCCATGGCATACATAGCGAAAAATGGGCACTTCAAGGAAGTGCCCTCCCCGAAATCAAGAAGGTGCCCCCCCCCCCCCCGAAAAAAATTTCTGGCTACGCCCCTGCTTAGTGCATACCATGTAATGGGTAACATGCTTTAAACCACGAGCAATCATGCGCGGGAAATGTTTTCGAACTTGCTTTGCACCCACTACGTGGTCTTAAGGGAATACGCGCAATAACGTGTGTGCCTTTTGTAATGGCTGGCCGGCTTTGAACCACGATTCACATGTTCTGACGCTCGATGCCAATGTTCACTTGTACCACACAATATTACTGCGATGTTACATGCTGCATTGACACCAGTATACAGGACGCGTGTTTGTAAAGCATGAAAGTTACTTTCACTGCATTTCCAAGCAGAGGAAATTATTTTCACTGTACTTCCAAGCAGAAGCGTGGCTGTGGGGTAGAACACCTGCTTGCCACGCAGACGGCCTGGGTTCGATCCTCAATCGGACCGGGAAATTTTCATTATTTATTTTATTTCCATCTTTCTCGATTTTTTGGTCACGGACAAGATGATGACTTTTTGCTCACAACCAACGACGCCGCAGCCGACGCCGGAATTTCTGCGAAGCGAGCTCTTTAACGCTATCGCGTTAATATTACACCCTCATAATAACAGGGAGCTGAGCTAGTTTGTAAGTGTTCATTCTAAAGACAGGGCGTGCAAACACGGACACCAGAAATAAGTCACGACACCACAATCGCCGACTAACCCTAGTCGGCGTTTGTCGGGTCTTCTTTCTTGTGTCAAGCTTGCACGCCCTGTCTTCTAGAATATTCCACCCCGCACCCATAAAAAAATTGAAGGTGTTCGGCGAAAGCCGGTGGCCATTCGAGTGACTATGCCGTGTCCTTTTTTTTTTTTTTCTTCTTCTTTTGTGGCCGCCGTGCCATCACGTGATTGCTGAGAGAGTGTGAGGGGCCACAGCTGGCACCACTCCAGGGGGGCACGGATGGAGGTCGGACACCGCGAGTATGAGACATTAAAGGCTTTCGCCCTAAAATTACGTGGTGACGATCTGTTGACGCTCTTTTCCTGCGCTTCGTCTTTCCGCGGGTGTTGCTTAGGCGTCTCAATTTTTCCTCACTGTTACGTACCAACTAGCCCAGCAACAGTCCTTCTAAATTACGGGGTGGAAGGGGAAGAGGCAGGGCCCCCTGGCACCCCTCCCTCCTGGCTCAAGCCTCTCGCTACGCCTCAAGGCGTAGCCGAGAGCCTTGCGAGGTATGTTTGTCGCCAAAAAATTCGCTACGCGCTCACCCGTTTTCGAGAGAGAGAGAGAGAGAAGCAACTTTTTATTGACACGGCAAGCGTGAGAGGAGTTTGTCTCCCCTCCCTTAGATGGCAGCTATGAGTCCTTGGGCCCTAGCGCCATCTTCGGCTTGCCTGATGACCTGTAGTTGGTCCTCGATGTTGGAGCTGAGCAGCGCGGTCTCCCACTGCTCCGCATTCATAAATGTGTTGTTTGGCTCCTTCACGATGTTGGTACAAGCCCAGATAATATGTTTGAGGAGACGTCGCGTTTCGTCTTGCCGGCTCACCACAGCTTCGCTACAATATGCTCCCGCAGCGTGTCCAATCTGCCTGTTTTTTAGCTTTCCTCCGTATCTCCCGACAATTAAGCAATCTTTTGCTATCGACGAGTTGTCATCGGTTCGATCGGCAAAACCAGATGACGGTGATACGATGGCCTAATTATCCGCTCCATTGAGTGCCAGGAAACTACCGCTGCCGACTCGTTTATTGTGCAGAAAAAAAAAATAAAATGAAAGAAGAGACACGTGTACGAACGACGTGGCCACAGTACTGCGCGAAAGCATAGCCCGGCCAGGGAAACGGCTGCACGGTCTCATCTGTTCCTTATGTATCATTATGTTTTTAGTAGTTATCTCGCAATGGCCACATTGTCGCTGTGGCCTTGCAGTCAAAGCGTAGAGAACCTTGCCAGATCATCCCCTCGACTGTTAACCTATAATTATTTCTAGCTAGAAAAAAAAAAAGCAACTGTAATGGAGGAGTTCAGGCGTGAAGATACAATCTCTCCAAGGATATCCACTGTATTCTTGGAAGAAGTGCAGCAGCCGTTAGATAGCGGGAAGGATTAGGCGTGAGGATCAGCGGAGAATGTCTTGGCAGCACACTTAGCAGGCGTGAAATAGTGCCGATCAGTGCACTGCGCATTTACGACAAAGGATATTAAGCACGCTTAAAGGCGCTTGCGCTATACGAGTAACAATACCCAAAAGCACGAGCCATAGAGCGTCCCACCAAAAACACACATTCGCTTAAGACGACTTGAAGGCGAAAGCGATCTTCTGCTTCTTAGAAAATTTTATCGATCCTCCATCACACCCCCCCCCCCCCCCGCGAAAGTTTTCTGTACCTAACGTATCCTTGCAGTGCCGCCAGCATCGGAAGCATCGTATCTTTCAGCACAAATAAAGTTTTATCCAATCCAATCCAATCCAATAGCTTTTTGCACCTCACGTCGTTTTGCAGCACTGTCACCGAGATCAGGCAGACAATGTTCTCCCTTTAGCCTTGCCATCCAAGACTCGCTATGTGTCTGAAATCAATCAGTCAATCAATCAATCAATCTGCCCGCGTTTGAGCGAGCGACGATGTCTTGTGACGACGTCATCGTGCGAACTCATGATGACGCCGCCGAGCCGTGATCTCCGATCACGTGACTTTGAGTCGTTCGTACCAATTCACGCCACCGACAGTCAATTAATTTTTTCTCGTTTCATAAGGCATCTAAGGCTTTCGTCTTAACAAGCGTCGTTGTGCTCCACGCGCGCCACATATTCATGACGCGGCTGCGCGCTTATGTCTACACGCTAAATATAGCACATCTCTTCATGGGCTCTTTCTGATGTCCACAGAACATAACATAAACGGCGGCGCGAACAGTACACATAACCTCAGAGACAACACAACACAACACGGCGCGAAACTCGCAACAGGTCTTCATAAGAGCACCCGAAATATATAAGGGAACACATCATTAAGGTAGGGAACTGAGCTAATTGGTTTGCGTCCATAGTGTTTGTGCAGCGCTCACATATTACATGATGGACGAAGAACACTGGTATGCATAATAATAATTAACAG
>JALIZH010026238.1:0-17957 GCA_030522465.1 Rhipicephalus appendiculatus
TCAACTTTGAACCTCAGTTCGCGGGAGAGTAAACAGCGAATTTCTTTTATGTCGGCGCCAAAATTTATTCAAAAATATGTGTATACGCAGCGCGTTTTCGGCGCAGCCATTAGTATATGTACGGCAATATCTCTAGGTTATACAGGGAGACTTTAGCGCTACAGCTTTAAGCTACTACAGCAGTTATTAGAGAAGTACATCTGGACAGCAGGCATCTGACCACCTGCAGGACCTCAGACGCAAAGAAATTCGCTAAGAAATGCGAAGCATTTCTTAGCGAACTTCGGTGAGTTTGAGCGTATCTATCTATCTATCTATCTATCTATCTATCTATCTATCTATCTATCTATCTATCTATCTATCTATCTATCTATCTATCTATCTATCTATCTATCTATCTATCTATCTATCTATCTATCTATCCATCTAGCCGCCTACGACTTCGTGCTCTCCTGGCCGTACGGTTAATGAAATTTATACCAAAATTGGTATGGCATAACATGACTGTATGACGAACATGAACGACTGGTCATATCATGGAAATCATGACTAACTTGTCATGAAAAGTATGATTTACACGCCATGGCCATGGTGCTCCTGAGCCGTTTTCTTAACCTGATATATCCGAAAATTGGTACGATGTGAGATTTCGCATGAACAACAAAAATGGCAGGCGGTAATATGAAAAATCATGATGTACACTGTCAATTTTTATGAAAGGGAACACGCGAGCGCGTGGCCCGCGCGCTCCGGCGGCTGCTTGCAGCACCTTCAAGCGTGAGTGATAGCAACTACATCCTATTTTCGAGTCATCTAGTGGCGAGCGAAACAACCAGTCATAGGTGATATGCAGCCCACAGAGTCGATGCAGCCGGCTGCAAGATTGCAACCCCCTCCCCTTCAAAGCGATTACGCAATAGGCTGGGCAGCGGCGTGTCGTCTGCTGCTGGTAAACTATGCTTGGCACGCGAGCGCACTCGAAATGGTCAGCCGCTTGGCTTTCACGCGTTGCGCTTCGGCTGATTTAGAGTGGTTTAGGCGGCAGCGGCGTAGTCAGGTCAGCTTTTCCTGGTGGTTCGCCGTCTTGAAATCCCTCACCGAATGCCGTGGAGAACCTTTTAGATAGAATCCCACTTTGCCGAGAACGTGTCGCCTGCCAATAAAACAAGGTACTAGTATGTCAGCGCTGTACGCTTTAAGGTCATGCACAGTGCCGCTGGGGTCTTGATGAGAGCGCGATATGGTGGTGTGTAGCAAACGGGAGAAAAGGTCTCGTGGTGGCTCGGGCGATTTTCATCGATATTTATTAGTAACGTAAAAGACGTGAGCATGAAACGTGAAAAGAAATATTTTCAATTCATCGCAACTGAAACAAATACGTCAATTGTCGTTTTACTTTTGACATCAACTGACAAAAATATACCACATTGCAATACTTGTCAATACTTAGTGCCGTAACCATTTGTGGACATGACAGCTGCCACTCCAGTTAGTAGGAATTCACACAGAGCGGCCATTAGGGAAGTGTGTCTTTTCTCAGCATCTCCCACTCCTCCTTGATGACAACCCAAAGGCCGTCCGCCGAGAGTCCCTGTAAGGACCGGTCTGCCAGCGCGCTTTCCGAGTGTGCCTAAACGTTTTATACTATGCTCAGATCTGAAACGCCCCTAAGCATTGACAAGTGTCGCAATGTGCAACTTTTTTCTGTTCAATGAGAGCTTTCAAAACGGCAACCCACCACGAAAAGTTCATCTGGCTGCACCGCTGTCGCCTAAATCAATAAATCAGCCGAAACGTAACGCGTGTAAGCCAAGCAGCAGAGTTTCACCGTTTCGAGTACGCTCGCGTGCCAAGCATAGTTTACAAGCAGCAGACGACACGCCGCGGGCCCGGCCTCTTGCGTAATCGCCTTCAAGGGGGAGGGGGTTGCAATCTTGCAGCCGGCTGCATATCACCCACGGCTGGTTGTTTTGCTCGGCACTAGATGACGCGAAAAGAGGCTGTGGTTGCTCCCGCTCACGCATGAAGGCGCTGAAAGCAGCCGCCGGAGCGCGCGGGCCACGCGTTCGCGTGTTCCCTTTCATAAAAATTGACAGTGTACATGTCATGTACAGCATCACTTACATGCCACGCTCATGGCGCGCTGACGCCCGTTTCGCTACCTTGATATACACCAAATTTGGTATTGCGTGACGTGACTGTATGACGAACATAAATGCCACGCGGTGATATGGAAACGTTTCCATCTCCCGCTAAAGGGAACCATGTGTGGATGCGAAGCAGCGGGGAGATAATTAACTTGAGCGGGAGGAACGTCACCGCTCGCGTTTCACGGCAGCGGTCCCGGCGCTCATCGCGGCGCTGCACAGGAGAGAGAATCAGGCGCGTGCGCTCCGTCATTTTCATACCGCGGAACTACCGTGGCGCCCCCCAGCGGAGTATGCAGCTGTCGCACCATCTGTTGTGTGTGCCGCTCAGTAGAGGATTCCTCGAGGAGAGAACGGGGGGGGGGGGGGGCACGTAGGAGAGGAGAGAAAGGGGACATGCATGCGCTGTGGGACGCGGGAGCCGCTCCATAGAGTAGAGGATTCCTAGAGGAGAGAGGGGGAAGAGGACGCGCATGCGCTGTGGGGATGTGGGACGCCAGAGCCGCTCCGCAGAGTAGAGGATTTCTAGAAGAGAGAGGGGGGAGAGGACGCGCTGTAGGGATGTGGGACGCGGGCGCCGCTCCGTAGAGTAGATGATTCCTAGAGTAGAGAAAGGGGGGAGAGGACGCGCTGTAGGGATGTGAGACGCGGGCGCCGCTCCGTAGAGTAGATGATTCCTAGAGTAGAGAAAGGGGGGGTGAGCGTAGGAGAGGATAGGGGAAGGGGACGCGCATGCGCTGTGGGACGCGGGAGCCGCTCCGTATACAGTAGAGGATTCCTAGAGGAGTGAAAGGGGGTGAGCGTAGGAGAGGAGAGTGAGAGGGGGAGGGGACGCGCATGCGCTGTGGTGGTGTGGGGACGCGGGACGCGGTGAGGAGGGACGGACAAAGCGCCCTCCAAACACATGCAAGCAAGATCCAGGAATGGGATCAACCTGGGCGACAGACACCACCTGCCTAGACATTGCTAAGCAGCCTCTCTGTGCTCTCGGCGATGACTCTGTTGACTGTGGTAGTGGTTGACGGCCTTCATATTACTATAGTGTTCTGGTTCGCATAATGGGTGCTTCCCTACTTCATGAAAGCGGCCGGACGCGGGAGTGACGCGGGACGGACATAGCCCCTGAGCATAAGATGCTTCGCATCTAAAATCATGACATGTCATGTGCAACATGACTTGCATGCCACGCTCATGGTACTCCGGTGGCCGTTTCGCTAGCTTGATATACACCAAATTTGGTATTGAGTGCCGTGACTCTATAACGAGCATTAATGACAAGTGGTAATATGGAAATCGTGGCATGTCATGTGCCAAATGACTTGCATGCTACACTCATGGTACTCCCGTGGCCGTTTCGCTAGCTTGATATACACCAAATTTGATATTCAGCGACGTGATTGTATGACGAGCATAAATGACAAGTGGTAATATGGAAATCATGACATGTCATGTGCAACATGACATGCATGCCATGCTCATGACATTCTCGTGGCCGTTTCGCTAGCTTGATGTACACCAAATGTTTAAGGCGCAAGCCTTTAATGTCTCATGCTCACGTCCGTCCGTCCCTCCGGCTGTGCCCTGGCACGGTGCCAGGTGGGCACCCGGGCGCGCAAACGGACGCCGGTCGCGTTGGACACTACAGCGCTCACGCTTTGCTTGCGTAGCGTCGCTGTGCCCAGCGTGTCTAATCGTGCAATGAGGGAGACGCGCGCATCGTGTTCCATTCTGACCGACCCCGTCTCAGTGGGCACAGGTGATCGAGGAAGACGCTTTGAAATTTACAAGTCAATTTAAACGCTGCAACGCGGATGGCGTCTGCATGATGCGCAAAGCGCGACAATACCAACGCATGCGAAACGGAGGCAGATTGGTCTCGCGTCTCGCTGCGATTCGAGGTAAAAAAATTAAAAAAGAAAACACGGACACATTCCGTTTGTGTGCCATCCCACTGAGAGTGTAAAAAAAAGAAAAGACATGGCATAGTCAGTCGAATGGCACAAGCTTTCGCCGAACACACTTTGGAATGTGCATGGTGTCCTTTTGAGCAATGTGATTGTATGACGAGCATAAATGACAAGTGTTAATATGTAAATCATGACATGTCATGTGCAACATGACTTGCATGCCACGCTCATGGCACGCTCGCGGCCGTTTCACTAGCTTGATATGCACCAAATTTGTTGTTGCGTGACGTGACTGCATGACGAACATAAATGATAAGTGGTAATGTGGAAATGCCTAACATATGCCAACGTTTTTGTCTCTTCTAGAGGAACGCGAAGCTGTCGTCTGCACCACTCTCATTTTTGCGAGCACTTCTTCACAGAGGGTGTACATTTTATGCCTAGAGTGCACTTCCGCAGCCCAACAATTTGTTCTGCAGGAGTGGCCCGACCCCGAACACTGCAGAAACTAGCCTCGACACTACAGAATATAGCGAAATTTATCTAAGCTCAGTGGGCGTCTCGAGGAGGTTACTAGGGAAAGAACAGAAAGTGTTACGGAGCTTTGGTTGATCAATACACGGAATTAAATTTATCACTGGAGATCCGCTAGGTGGCGTCGCTTTGATTGGCTGGCTCCGTACCGTGCTCCTTTTTCTCGTGCCCCTGGCCCGGTACAGGGCCCCGCCCGAGACTGGATAAGCCCAATATTTCTTCAAGAAGACTGCCGCGACACGTGGACACCATAAGAGTCCCGATTCAACGCCAGGCTGGCCCTCCAGGCCCCTTCAAAAGTCCCAAGCGGCGCGGCGCCACACTAACCCTAACGAGCCGCGCCAGCACCTCCGGTATGCAGCGTCTCACGAAGCCCTCGAAACCACCAACAACAAGCACTGCCCCTGCGGTAAGCCCAGCCTCCTGTTTTGCTGCGGACACAACTGTGCCTACGCTGTCCCAGCCTGGCGATGTCAATAACCCCACGCCGACAGCCCTCTGTCAACCGGCAGCGTTCCTGAGCTGCACGCACACTCCAGCGACGAGCAACGCTGGCAGCGTCTGTGCGACACCCAGCTTGATGGCCACGTTTCAACCGACGTGCGTCGTTACAATGCCTACGACAGACAACGCATTAAGCGCAGCCAAGATGGTGGAACCAGTCCCAGTCGTTACACAAACGCCAGCGTTCGTCGTCACCAATGCCTCTACTGTCGCGCCAGAATCCGAGAGCCGCATTACTGCGTCGGCGTTGCAGTCGGCCGCGCTTGCTGCTATTCCCACCGGATCTGCACCTGGGCTAGCCATTGTAAATGCCGAGTCTCCCGAAGAGTCTGTTTTGAAGAGCGGCGTTCCTCTCGTCCCCACAGGTTTGCCCACCACTATTTTGGCAGACGACACTCCGACAGAAATGGACTTCGCAGCGTCCCAAGGAAACGACGACGATGCGTCACACCCCGAAGGCAGCTGGACCACCGTTAGTGCCAACCGGAAACCTGCCTCGACCGCACGTCCCCGCACCGAGCTCATCACCGTCGGAATTCAACTTCCACCCGGGACACTAACGCCCAAACTGCCTCTGTACGACTTGCTTGCTTCCATCATCGCCGCCGCAAATCTCTCGCCCAAAACCAGTGCGGAGGTCACCCTTCAGGCCAAACCAGCTCAGAGCCTTGTGTTTCTGAAAACGCACTCCCCCCCCTCACTGCCCACCTCCTACTCTCTCTAACGAATCTGGAACTTAACGGTAAGCCGATCACCATCAAGCCATATGCCCCCCAATCCTCCCATATCATGCCTCGGCGTCATACACAACGTCGGGGGTCATTTCACATCTCCTCAGCTCTTGCATGACCTAGAATCTTTCACGACTGACATACTCGCTGCTCGTATGATGGGCTCCACTGAATCCGTGCTCATAACATTTGCTGGAACCGTCATCCCTCGCTTTGTATATTTTAAACGCGTTTCTTTCCGATGCCGTCCACACAAACCTAAGCCCCCTACTTGCACCCGGTGCCTTGCTATAGGGCACCGTGCTCACCAGTGCCCTCAGCACAGCGTTCCGGCCAAGTGCCGCCGCTGTGCAGCACCTCTACCCTCCGATCCTGCTGCTCACGTTTGCGCCCAACCCTGGTGCATCCATTGCCAAGTAAATACTCATCCCTCTCTCGACTCCACCTGTCCTTTCCTTCTTGCGAAGCAACGGGAGTGTGCCAAAGCTGCCTTTCTCCGTCGCACAGCCTTGCGCCGCGCCACCCAGCCATCCCCGCCCTCCTCTTCGGCGCATGAAATCCGTTCAACACCTGCAACAACCCCCCCGGGCTCCTACGCCGCTAAAGTGAAAGGCGTGTCCCCGGTGTGCCCTTCTTCCTCTAACACACCTTCACCATCCGTGGGTAACGAGAGCCGCTCCTTCGATCTGCGCCTCGCAATGCTGGAGCGCAACCAGCGCGAGCGACAGCGCGTCTCAGATGAGTTACAGCAAAAAATACACGCACTGACGCAGGCCCTAGAAACCACCACCTCCACTCTCACTTCCCAACTCACGGAGCTAAATAAGCAACTCGCAGCGCTCACCGCCCCGACATCCGACTCCCATATAGCCAAATTGGCAGACATGGTGGAAGCCACCACCACCGCACACCACACTCGCTTAGTTCAACTGGAAACTTCGATTGTCCGGATTCTCACCACCCTCGAAACCCAATCCAAGCGATTGGAATCATTCAGTTCTATGCTCAACTCCCTGCAAGAATCGCTTCCCCCGGCAAAAAAGAAGGAACGCGCTCGTGCGAGCGCCTCCACTACTACAATAACTTAGATGGCGCGTGCAAAGGACCTCGAGATTTTGCAATGGAACTGCCGCAACTTTCGCCATAATAGGACCCCTCTCCACCAATATCTTCTCACCCGCCCCTTCCTGCCCCATTTTCTTCTTCTCCAGGAGACTCGGACGGTCCGCACCGTCCCGGGCTACTGCGCCTACCATGCTACGACGGGCACGCCACTTGCGTCCATTTACGTGCGCAACGACGTTCTCGTCGAACCACTTGATGTCCCCTCCGCCCTCCTTAAATATTTAGTTGGTGTGGTCTATTACGAACCGTCTTCCCGTATCTCTCTCGCCCTGATTTCCTTTTACAATCCCCCCTGTCACATCCTCTTTGTTCAATGCCCTTGGCAAATTCCTCCACTCGCTTCCATTGACAACCCATATCCTCCTTGGGGGTGACTTTAATGCACCTCACAGGCTCTGGGGCTACCCCCAGACACTCAAACCTGGCCGCCTTCTGCACTGTCTTGCCCAGGAACGCCACTTAACCCTTCTTAACACGCCTGACACCCCTACTCGAGCGGGCACTGTCTCGCAGCGCTTCACTACACCCGATCTCACTTTCTCTCGGGGTTCACTTCCTTTTCAATGGCAGGTATCAGCCGAAACCTTTCTCAGTGACCACTTTCTCATACACATCACCGCCCCTCTATCCCACGTCACTCGGAAACACCGCGTCGTTCACACTGACTGGGATGCATTCCGCACTGATCTCCTTTCTGCCTCCTTTGAAACTTATGACGACTGGACGTCGCGGATCTCGACAGCACTGAAATCCTGCAGCCGTCACGTTCGCTTTCGACTACCCATTCCTGACCCTGATCCTCACTTTCTCCGTTTATGGCGTCGTCATAAACGTTTGAAACGCTCCTTCCGCTCCCAGCCGCATAACGTCCAACTTTCATCCCGCATTGATGCTCTGCGGGCTGAAATAATTACTTATGGCGCATCACTTGAGCACTCACGTTGGAACGCGCTGTGTGACAGCCTTGACTCCGCATTGCACTCGCGATCCACATGGTCTCTCTTTAGATCCCTCTTGGGTACTAAAGCTGCCCTTGCTCCCACCCTAGCAAAAGCGCTCACTCACGGGACTCCGTCTGACGTCTTTGACAATTTAGCATCTATGTATCTCCCGCCCCCCCCTCACACCTTCCTACCCTGCTTACTGTGGGGATGCTAACCCAGACCTGGACCGCCCATTCACTCTCAGGGAGCTCGAAGCTGCCTTGGCCAGTCATTCTACCCGCTCAGCTCCCGGCGAGGATGAGATAACATATACTACCCTCCGCAATCTTCCCGACAACGCTAAGGAATTCCTCTTACATACATTCAACGAAGCATGGCACAGTGGCTCTCTGCCGAGCTCTTGGACATCCTCTCTCATTTGCATGATTCCGAAGCCAGGCAAGCCTCCCTCTCTCTCTAACCTTCGCCCTATCTCTTTAACATCATGCGTTGGCAAGACCCTTGAGCGAATGGCCTTGACTCGCCTGTATGATTTTATTGAGGCGAAAGAGTTCCTCCCTCCTTCTCTTATCGGCTTTAGACGGCGAGTCTGTGCACAGGACATGTTCCTCGTTCTTCAGCACACTTTTCTGTCACCTTCTAGCAGCCAGATCCATGCTCTTGTAACCGTTGATGTCCGTAAGGCATTCGATGGTGTGTGTCACGACCACATTCTGGCTCAGCTCTCCTCCCTATCATGTGGTTCCCACATGTATTCTTATATACGATCGTTCCTTTGTAATCGAGTAGCTCGCTTCAGGGTCGATACTCATCTGTCCAACCCACACTTTCTCACTCGCGGCACTCCTCAAGGCGCCGTGCTATCTCCTACTCTATTTAATATGGCTATGGCCCCTCTTGCCTCCCAACTATCCCAAGTTCCTCACCTCCACCATATTTTTTATGCCGACGACATCACTCTCTGGTGTACGTCTGGATCTCCCGGCGAAGTGCAAGACACTTTACAACGTGGCCTAGACCTCATTGCTTCCTTTCTTACTACTGCTGGCCTGTCTCCCTGCTCCGGAGAAATCCGAGCTGCTTTTGCTCAATCGCTCTGCTTACCAGCGCTCACACAACGCCCTCATCTCCTTACATCTTGCTGGCTCTCCCATTCCTACCGTTCAGCAATGCAAAGTTCTTGGCTTCCCTTTGCATGCGACCAAGAACGCGCAGGCCCTCCATCACGCTGTCAGTACCTGCCACTCGGTAACTCATCTCCTGCGACGCGTTGTCACTCGGCAGTCGGGTCTCCATGAAGCTCATGCGTGCCGAGTCGCCCATGCGCTCGCCCTCAACAAGTTCCTGTACTTTGTGCCTTACGTTCAATTCACCCAAACACAACTTAAGACCCTCGAAACAGCTCTTCTAGGCCTATACAAGGCAGCTCTAAACCTCCCTATCACTACCTCTACCACTAAGCTCTTTGCCACAGGCCTCTTCCATCCACTACGTTCTCTTATTTCTCTCCACCACGACTCTCAGATTGCCCGTCTTTCTCTTACCCGTCAGGGTCAATGGCTATTGGCGCAAGCGGGTATAACTCACATTCCAGTTACCACGTCGCCTTCTCCCGCGTGCACTCCTGCTTCCAACCTTCGTATTCCCCCCCCTCCCGTCCAACATGTCCCCCGTTCTGCACGCCGGCCGTCGTCACGCAGCAGCGCAGCATCATTCCCCCTCCTTTTTCTACACAGGGAGTCGCCTACACGGATGCCTCATTCATTGCGCCTCGTGGCTCCTGCGGCTACGCTATATATCATCCACACCTTTCGGCACCTGAAACCCACACCAGCGGGCCATACTTGCACCCGCCAAATGTACTGTCGCTCGAGGTCCTTTCCATTGTTCATGCATTACAGTCATTTTCGTCTCTACCTTCTGTACCCGAGTACACGATTTTCTCCGACTCTTACGCCGCCATTCGTCACATACAGAACCGCACGTTACCGCCTTCCCTAGAACAGGAGGTCGAGCTAGCGGTCTCTGCACTCCAACCTTCCACTGTTTTCCTCCGCTGGGTTCCTGGGCATTCAGGGATTAACGGCAATGAGCTGGCTCATCAGCTCGCCCGCGATATATTGCACCGGGCACCGTTCATTCCCTGGCCCACACCTTCGGAGGACGGTGGGGGCTCCGTGAGGAACGACGGAACGATCTCACTGCGCCATACTATCAAGGAGGTATACCTCCAGCTCAGACTCGACAAGCGACTCTACCCTCCCCCTCATCCATCACTCACTGTGCTAGAGGCTAGAATTCTTCGGCACATACAATTGAATTGCCTGATCACGCCCTCTCGCCTTTTTCTCTATAAATACAGATCTGACCCCTGCTGTCCCAATTGCCCCTCCACATATGCCGACCTGGCACACTGCCTTTTCTACTGCCCAACTGCTCAGCAATCCAGCTTTTACCCTCCCCCCTCCCTTTTTCATCACCACCTGGCTCGACTGGATCGGCGCCGAAGGAGAAGAAGAACAGCGTCGACTGGTCGCGCAGGCGGTCGAAATGCTCGGCCTTTAGTTTATGGCTGAAATAAAAGTCTATTACTACTTCTATCACTGACCAGTAGAAGTAGAAGCGGTAATCACATTCCTCCGCTCAACAACAACTTGATCATCTTATCGCACAGATGGCATGAATTTACTCGCACAAGAACAGTCGGCATAAGCACGTATGTTGAAAGTTACCTTTGCATCTAAGTTAAAATCCTTTTCTATGGTTTCGGTAATACGACAAGCATTGGTTTCGCTTGCAATCCGCTTTCAACTCGAATCTATCCCTTGCTCGGTATGAAAAAAATACGTATTTATGACAATTGCAATACAAAAGCCTAACTGCAAAAGGGCAATTCAACTTTCCAGCCGTATTTGTGTACACGTGTTGGCAGACGTGAGGCCTGTTGCCACGATATATGCAGAAAAAAAAAAAAACTCTTCCCAGTCAATGTATTGAACCTCCTGCTCCGTCCCTCTCGGAACGCTTTCTGCCCTTGAGGTTGTTTAGCCCAGCCTCCAGAATCGGTGGCATTACAAGCTTTCAGCACCTGACCTTGTTTAACGCTACCTCCATGATCGACTCACCTTTTAACAAGCGATAATGCCATGTGATGACATCATCGTCTGACATCATGTCATGTGACTTCAAGATGACGGCAAAATGACGTCATCACTTGATGATGATTTTTACGTCGCCGGTGCTGCCACAGACGCCGCTGGACACTGATGTCACCGACAGGCAATTTTCGCTTTTGATGAGGCATCAAAGGCTTTCGCCATAAAAAATTGAAGGACACTTTGTAAATTCTAAAGTGTGTTCGGCGAAAGCGTGTGGCCGTTCCACTGACTATGCCATGTCTTTTTTCTTTTACACTCTCAGTGAGATAACACACAAAGCGAATGTGTGCGTGTTTTCTTTTTTAATTTTTTACCGCGAGTCGCAGCGAGACGCCAGACTAATCTTCCTCCGTTCGCATGCGTTAGTATTTTCTCGCGCTTTGTGCATCGTGCAAACGCCGTAGCGTTCCAGCGCTTAAATTGACGGGCCCTTTGTAAATTCGAAAGTGTATTCCGATGCAGCGCAGAATTTAAGCGGTACCTGTCGGGCTCTCTACATATACGTCAGAATGAGTTCTTGCGTTCTAAACGGCTGCTCTGCCGGTAGATGCAACGAAAATTCTTCATAGCGCCCTATCTTTGGCGTTGCCGTCGTTGTTACCTTCGAAATGATCTTAAATTCTTCCTGGTAAGGATGGCAGCTTAATCATTGTCTTTGTTTTAGATGTGAAGCATCTTATGGCGAAGCTTAATCCGGTGGTGGTGGTGGTGTGCCGCGTGCCCACCCTTACTGCGCATGCGCAAACAGTTAAAGAAAAAATAAAAATAAAAAAAACCTCCTCTCCCTCTCTCTCTCCTCTAGGCATCCCTCCCCACGGCAACCACACCCTCACTGCGCGTGCGCCTCCCTTCCTCTCTCCCCTCTTACACTCCCCCCCTCTCTCCATCCCTGCCCGCGGCGTCTAACTCCCCCCTGCGCATGCGCGTCCCCCCCTCTCTCTCCTCTCCTACGCTCCCCCCTCTCTCCTCTACGCATCCCTGCCCACGGCGTTTACACTCCCACTGCCCATGCGTGTCACCCCTCTCTCTCCTCTCCTCCGCTTCCCCCTCTCTCGCCTCGCGACGCCGACGCAGGCAGCGTCTGCTAGCGAGTTTCTTGGTTGAAAAAACCGACTGCTCGCGCTGCACAACCGTTCACTGGCCATCCCGTATATATGGCAATGGATCTTGACCTCCAAGGTGGTGCCGGTGGAAGATTTCTCCTGTGCGTTGTTGAACAATAAAAATTCGCAGCGTGCGCGTTAACTAAAAGCGGAGTGCGGGTCTCTGTGTCCAGTCGGAGTCTCCTGTCTCTCATTGCCCATTAGCAGCGATTGGCATGTTCCAGTAGGAAACACTGCTGCATCACTGCCTGCTTTGCGCCTCCCCAGTTTTCTCTCCTGCGCAACGCTGCGATGAGCGCCAGCGTCAACGCCGCCGCCAGTGTAAGCGTTAGCGCCCGCTGCTTCACATCTACATATGGTTCCCTTTAGCGGGAGACGGTGTAATTTTTTTCTCTTCGTAGAACTCAAATAAATGTGAGCTCTAGCCACAGAACCGCCCGGCCCCTGCACTTCAGCTCAATTAGAGAGTCGCGATTGATAATTTGTGTTCGCTACGTAAAAACTATCCGCGCATTAAGAAAAATAGGCGTGATAGAATGTAAAAGCCCGTTGTTTTTGACTACAATGTTTTGCCTGATTGAGCTACGATTTCCAAATTCGAGACAACATTTATTTGGAGGCTTATGTTTTAGGCCAAAAACCAGTGACGCAAACATATACCTTTGTGATAAATTAATCTATCAAGCTTGCACAAGCCTTTGAAATTGACTTTATCCAGTCCCTCTTGCGGAATACGGCTAGGCTTCCTTATTATTTTTTTTTTGCCGGTTTGGGTGCAATGACGTGTATACTAAATTTCTGCTCTAGGTCACAGCCCGAAGCTTTCTCACGTGGCCACTCACGTGAATGAAATTGCTCGTCACAGCTTCAATAATTACTTTAGAAAACGGATTTTTAGATATATCTATAAGCATGAGCAACGGCTGGTGTAGAACTGGTGCCTGTCCATTTACCGCATCGTCTTTGCCTACCATAGTCTCCTTCACAGAGAGGATCTCTCCCCAGCCTTGTGACACTAACTGGAGGCGTAAATGCGCGTGCACGGCGCTTCTGAATATTGTAAGTACAGAGGTAGACGGTACATGTGGCTTCAGTCTCATAAGGTGCAGTACAGGATGGTGTTGGTGTTGACTGCACCGAATCGATGACTCGCTGTGTGAGATCAGTGGCCTGGCGTAGCACTTTGTATGGTCAGTCATAGTGGCATAGCAATTTTTCAGAGAGATCAATGCCACGACGTGGCGTCCACATTACAGATAAAATCTACACTTGAAGTCCCAGAAGTTCGCTGAGAAAAGTTGGTTGAGAAATTTTCGTTAAGGAATATTTAGCGAAAGCCGTCTTCTTTGGAGCGGTAACACTTCAAACTGTATATTGTCGAAGATTTGCCAGAATGACTGCTGACGAAAGTGGCAGTGGCTTAGCCAGGATGGAGGCGAGAGAGGGGAGGAGGGGAGTTAGAAGTTCAAACTTGCGAGAAATTTTTCAGTTTAGCAGGTATATATATCCCCGCACCCCTGAAGGGTCTGTTGCAGGAGTGTACATAAACGAGGAAACATGAAGGGTGATTGAATCCCCCCCTGCCAAAAAAAAAAAAAAAAAAAAAAAAAAAAAAAATTCCGGCTACGCCCCCCGGCTTGGGGTGCCACCATATTGCATAATGTTTGGTATGTCTTTCCTCCTGAATTCCGCGTTTAATAAACAAACTAGATTCAGTTTTATTTTACAGAGTGGTATGTGTATAAAATATACAATACATAACGAAATAAAATTTTCACTTTCGGGACATGTTCTTGTCACGTGGAATAACTCATCTTCAGAAGTCGAGCATCCATCCCTATAAGCTCTTTAGTTCTTCATAAGCAGGCGAGTTAGACGGCACGACCAGCAAATACACTATAGGACCGACGCTGGGCGTGCGTCTGGAGCATGTCCTCCGAGGCACTCACCTTTGCGTTATAGCCCGTCTAAGTCCAGACATGAGAGGGGGAATCAAAACAGGGGGGCCAAGTTTCGGCGTAGAAGACGAGACGACATTAGGTAAACGATGGCTGACGGCCAGGCATCACCGCTAACGTAGTAACGACATCAAGAAGCCTGAGCACATGTCACGTTAATTAAGGTACGTAAACCCAAAGGTGCAGTTGCAGCTAGCAGTGAAATAATACTAAGAGCATAGTCGTGCAGGAAGACCAAGGAAAGGTGGGCGCCTTGTTTGTATGCGCGCCACATTAATTACTTCCGGCATTTACATTAGCAAGTTTGAGAACATTGCGCTATTGGACTGATTCTCACATATGCGAATAACTGGTCTTTTGAAACTGACATTTCAAAAAAGTCCTGTAATGCTCAATCGGAGCTTGTGTAAATGTTGCCGGCTGGGAAAAGCGTGTGAGCTTTCAAAGTTTGTCTGAGCGCCTCCTGGCTCTTTTCGAACTGACAATATTTCACGCTGGCTGTAAGCTACGTTGGCACACACCGTTGAGTTCCAGCTTCTTTACTCTGAGTTAAGCTGATAAATGAGGCCATAGAAGAAAAAGTATAACGAAGGAACGTTGGCTGTGCATCGTGACTGCTGAGACAGAGGGGCTAGCGTCTTTGTTGAGCCGATCGTTCGCCTCCTGGAACCATGCTAACGGTAGTGTTCAATTTCTTCCAACTCCTAAAATAAAAATGGGCAGATCCCACGTACCTTGGGAATCGATGTTATGCGAAGCATGCCGAGGGAATGTGACGGTGTTGTAATTATGTTATTCAGTGAAACGTATTACAGAAAAAATATTTTTGAATTTGCGTTCTACCGCTCTCTGTGTTTCCACGTGTTTATGCGTCGCAGCAATGCGTCCTAGCGGAAAGTACGAGCTGCACGGACGCGGGGAACATGTATACAACATAATCAACTTTCTCCGGGCTTATTTGAATTATTTACTAGCAGTTATTAGCCTGAGTCAACGAGAAATGCGAGCCCTATACTAGGCTATATTTAACCATATGCAGCTGTCCGCTGAGAGCCTGCATAGTATCCTTACGCAGCACCGGGAAGTGGTACCGGTGCGTGCAACACACCGTTACCTATACGCTCAGATTTGCGTTGCCTGGGTGTCCACTGTGCTCAGGGACCAATAGGAGAGTGATGAGACGATCAGGCGGAGGAGATAACTCAAGGATTATAGCAGCCAGAGAGCGGATTTTGAGAGTGGCGTAATTATTAATTGCAGTTTTACAATCACAGGAAACATACTCAGCTGACGAGGGAACAATTGCTAAGGCAAGTGCCGCCTCCTCTGCTTCCAGGCATTCTGTCGAATTTAGAATGGACGCACTAGCGATAAGGTTTCAAAATCCGTCTAGAAGGGCTGTTGTGAAAGCTGGACGATCTGCATATTCGGCCGCGTCTACGTATACTGCCGAAGAATTAGGAGGGAAGCGCTTGTGAAGAGCCTTAGCTCTAGCTTCCCGTCTCGCTCGATTATGTTCTGGGTGAGTGTTTTTGGGGAGTGGCGGGATGCATAGGTTGTTGCTAACAGCGACTGGAAGTGTGTGCGTGGCCGTGGTATGACCAGGAACGTTAATTCCGAGTCGGCGCAGCAGTACTTGAGCAGTTTCTGCAAGCTATAGTTTTTGATATTCACTGAAGAGATGCGCTTCTACGACCTCTCCCAGAGTGTTGTGCACTCCTAGTCGAAGTAATTTAGCCGTGGCTGTTGATATAGGGAGATGGAGAGCAGTTTTATAGGCAGTGCGGATGAGTCTGTTGAGTTGTCCGGTCTCCGTGGAAAGAGATTTATGCGTGGGTGTGAGATAGAGTTAGGGGATGGAATAGGTGGTCCTGCATAGGCAAACAGCCTGAATGAGGCGACGTGTGTCTGCTTCCCTCATGCCGCGATGCCGATTGGAAATGCGCTTAGCTAAGGAAGCTGCATTATGAACCGAAGTGCGAATTAACTTAATGGTCTCAGAGTTGGAGCCATTGTCGGAAATATTAAGACCTATAATTTTGATTTTATTAACGCTGCGAATGGGGGTGTCATCTAGTATGACTTAAATGTTATAGGTATCCCGCTTTTTTAAAGTCAATAACTAGGAGTTTCGATTTAGCCGCAGAGCAGGTGAACCCAATATTATTGGCGCGCTTAACCACAGTGTCAGCGGCCAACTGTAGTTTCGATTCTATTTCGCCATGGTTGCCGGCATTGACCCAGATTGTCATGTCATCCTCGTACAAGCAATGTCTGACGGCTCCACGCGCAGTCTATTTCGTTCGAAGAACGTTTAAGAGCTTCGCAATATTGTGGCGCACGAGCGCAGTCACTTGTCTTTATTTCATACTTTCCGGGCTTTTTTGAACGCCCAAAAAAGTCACGACGCCAAATGTACGTTGCCATAAAAACATTAGATCAGCCGTTTGAATGCCATCCACAACGTAACGAAGAACACTTGAGGAGTTTTTTTTTCGAAATGAGCTAAATCCAGAAACCGAAACTAGCTCAAATAAAGCTCCATTGGCACGTACATACTCTCAACTTTCCTGTAAAATAGTTATCGGAACGAAATGGGTCAGTACAACCAGCTACGTGTGCTTACAGATTTCGTTTCAAAACGAAATTGAGCCAGATCCGTGTGCTGTACGGATCGAAATGAGGCAAATCCAGTAAGCCAATAGCAGAGCTTTTTACCTCGAGACAGGGTATTTGGCCGGATTGAAAAGGACATGAGGAAGAAATCCTCACGAAGAAACACGAAGAAATCCTGACTCCCCAAAGCTACCAAATGATTTTTTCATGTCATGGCACTGTGCTAAAGCTCGGAAAACATTGGGACGTGTATGACTGGAAGGCCTCCTGTACGGCAGAGATGAAATCAACATCCACCTTGCCGTTTAAGATAACAGAAACCATGGAAGGTCTTCTACATTCAAAGAAATGCAGCTGTAGAAGCCCTAAAGTTAGAGCAGAACCCCACTATAATGTTTCCGTATCAAATTTTATGCCAGTCCTAAAGAGGGGAATGTCCCTTGCCCAAGCGCCCGTGCAATGCCCACTGTACACTCATCATGTCAACGAAATGGAACTGATATATGTGACGAGCCTTCTCATAAAGCATTTCGGCAGTTCATGGCAAGAGAATCAAGAGGTCGCTTATTTTGCCAGTGTCCTCAGGCGTGCCAAAGAAAATGATTCTACAGAAGATTTCGAATAGAGCTGCTTGTGCTGCGAAGAAGACACACCGGCTCTTCGTGTGTAGTTGAAGGCCCTTAATTGAAGCATTGTTGCCTATGCTTGATGGCCTTTCGGCCAAAACTCTATCATACCGCTCTTGAAAGTTGATTTCAATAAAGTTTTCGCAAGAATACCACCTCCAATTCAATGTGTCATTTCAATATGAGCCAAATCCAAAGTTATCATGCTAATATTGGTCAAGTCCGCTGTATATTTTTAATTACTTGTGGCCGTAGAGTTCTACTAGCTGACATGTAAAATATATCGCATAATAGGTTTGAAAGCGTTGTATTTACATTGCGTAACAAATTTTCCCTGTTTTCACAAATTCTGTTTAGGTGGATTTGACTCATTTCGAAAAAAAACTCTTCACTTGACCCTAAGGGAATTTAAAAAATTTTGCATAGTTGATCACAGTTCATAAGCAAATAAATGCAATGCAAAAATACCCTAACGATCACCATATGGCGTAAAACGATGTGATGTGCCGTTGGTTTCATGCAGTTAAAGTTAACCACTCTTTTCTTAGCATTTTGTTATAGTTACGTAAAGCACCCATTATAACATGATTCAGGCGGCACCTCT